>CAJNOL010000436.1:30650-138696 GCA_905250125.1 Rotaria sordida
AACACTCCCCCCCCCCCCCCCCCCATTACAGACCTTAGTAATTAAGGATAACAAGCGTCAGACTTTCAATTTTTTTTGAAAAATTGATCAAGTTATAATTTTGAAAGATAATCAACGTCAGTGTTTGTGAGCTGATTAATATATATATAATAGTGCATAAGGTCTTCTGTATATATCATGGATATGTGAAACAGATTTGTTTGCTGATTAATTTAATGATTATAATAATAAGAATGTTGAATTACGAAAAATGAATTAAAAAGAATGAAAGATAATGAGCGAATAGCAACAATGCAAAATAAAAATAGGGCGCTCTGAAACAAAAAAAAATTTCTGTTTTAAATGAAGAAATAAATAACAAAGTGTCGCTCTTGTCATTGACTATCAATGAAAACAACTACAGTGTACGCGGAATTTTTCAGTTTACATATGATGTATTAGAATATTAAGATTTAAGAATATATGTGAGTTCCACATTTCAGCTCCGCAGGAGCTGCGCTAACAAGCTTTTTTCCCTCAAAAGTGGAAATTTTCTGAAAGTTTTTGCAATATTTTCGAAGAGAATGATCTAGAATATGTAAATGAAGGATTCAGATTCATCACTGGATCGTGGTCTCTAGATATACCGTTGTTACAAAACACTTTATAGAAATCGTGTCTAGCACAATCTACGTCATTTTTTTCACTTGTAAAACAATATAAAAGTTTCGTCTTTTCATTTAACAATAGAGTACATTTTGGAATAGATTTTAATCAAAAATTATAGACTGCAACTACAATAAATCTTTAAAAAAGAATACGGAGTCTTTATTCATACACTTTTGTCCTGCTATATGAATAAAATTCTCAAGTAAATGTCTCAAAGAGACGTTGCTCGTTCGACTTAAAAAATATCTTCTTTTTTTTCCTCTAAGCATCACTTAGCTGTAGTAATAGAATGGGCTCAATCAAATTTATCGTTCACAAGTAAATCGCAAAATGTCAGCATGGACAAAATGTCCTATAATATACAAACAGGGCTAGAATCATTTGTATAGTATAACATTAGATTTCTTGTAATATGTACGATCTCGTTAAGCATTGCAAACTAGATGGTGATGACAATAAAAAAGGTTATCAAACAAAACTGTTTTAATAAGTATCAACGTTTTTGATATATCTTTTGAAGAATTTGACACACACTTAGAGCTGATCAAAAGTTCTGATAACACTGCTAGTAATTTAATCGGTTACTTAACATTAAAGATTTATTGTATCAATAATGAATTCAATCAATATTATATTGAAATTCACAATACATTGTGAATAGATGTAGGTGCAATACACGAAAAACTTATAACAGTATTAGAACCTAAAATTCCATCGTATCCAACAATTGCAAGATGAACGAAGTGTTTTCATGAAAGAAAAGGAGATTTAACAATGATCCATATTCAACTTATGATAATATTATAGCTGAACCTTCTCTATCTCTTATAGCACAACAGAACAAATTATCCATGACTAATTAAATATGAGAAAAATCACATTATGTTGCGTCGCCCATTAACTCACTGATAAATACAAACAGGAATGATTTACAACTTCTATTGAGAAATCACCGACACTTCGTGATGAATCATAGCGATTACGTAATATGATTACAAACCAATAGAAATGTGTTTGATCAATACAGGTAAATCAGCTAATGCTAACTGGATTAATGAAGATAACTTACAAACAATTATTTTGTGTATTCTTTAAATGAAATAACCCTGTTCTTTTATATAATGCATATACAAACAAGATTATCAATAACAACTCTAATATCGAAAAGTATCTGAAATCTTTTTTCAATGAAATATGAAAACGAACGGAAACATTAGATGCAAATGTACAAGTTTGCTTAACGATTATCGTTGACTTTATACTCATTCAATATTATTACTTATGTAACGGAAGGAGACATCAATATAATGCCATATCCGTCTTATTTGCTGGATCTGACGCTATATAATTTTTGATTAAATAACATATCGAACGTAGCTGAACTGATTAAATAAATGATACATAATTTTGCTTATGCAGTTTTCAAGCTAACTAATTAAAAACAACAATTTCAAAAAATTAAATAAAATTAAATCAAAAAATATTTGTTTTATATTTTTATTTACTATTATCAGAATTTTTTTATCTATTCTAAGTATTTCTTATTTAAATGACTCACGTTACTTAATCTTTTCCAGATAACTATGCTATCTGCTAGTGAAAGGATGTGCTACTTAGCAATATCTTCTCAGAATCAAGACCAAACGTGCTCGATAAAATAAAACGTAAATAACAGTGAATGACAGCTTTCAGATCATCAATTTTTTTTTTGTAGACGAACAACTTGATCTTTCATAGATTTGCGGTTTTATACTGATCATCATCTTTTCGTTTGCATATGTGTATATCCAGATGGTCATTCGATATAACTAAAATGTATTGTTACTAGTTTTTTGTTTATGAAACTATGTTGCTTTATTAAGATAAAATATTTTCTTATTATTATTATTATTAGAAAAAATCATTAGAATAATTACATTGAAGAAAAACATATATTACAAACTATTAAAAGGTTAATTTAGCATTATTTTTCTTGAATTTTAATGTCGATATAGATGAAAGAAAGAAGTGAGATTGACGCAGTTTCGTATTTGAATATCGGATAATAAGCGAAAAATAAGAAAAAAAATCTACGACCAATGAAGCGTACATATCTTCATGGCCATCTGTATCATAGGCAGGAAAAGGTTTCGATAACGAGAAAAACAACTGTAACTTTTGATGATAAATAAAGATTAGATTTGAAAATTATAATCATTATCACAAGAAAGTTTGTAATATTTCTTCATGTAAAGAATAATCTAGATATTTTTTTCATAATTAAACATTCACCAATCATTCTTTAGGTCATTATGATACTTATGAACATAAGACAAATATTTTCTTACATCTCATTTGTTCTGTTTAGTCAAAATAGCTTCTTACATCAATTCTGACAAAAAAAAAGACAGATACTTATCTTCTCAAAGTGACATTATATACACATGAATAGATGGTTTATCATAATATGAAATATATCATTGTAAATAAAAATAAAATAAAAAAAAGCTTTCGTTGATTTTTTTTTGTCACTATATTATTTAAGAATATATGCATTCATTTTTATAAGTAATTACAAATATAAAATGGATTAGATAGACAATTCAATCTTTCTGTAGGTCAAATGTATATAGATACTGAATGATAACGTAAAAGATTGTATATGTTGTTGTTTTTACTTCACCCACATATTTATACGTGCTCTTATGCTGATTATTTTCTCCCATTAACACATCCTGCAGACATATCTCTTTCTCTATTTTCTCTCTCTCTCTCTCGTTCTTTTGATTAGTTGATGTCTTTGGACGTACAACGTTATATCAGTTAAGATTAGATGCGTGCATATCAATGGCTGCAAAAACCAAGTATTTCGATCGAATCATGTTAAGACGTGGCTTGAATAAATTTGATGCGTCATTATTATCCAATGATGGAGGAAAATATTCACCATCAATAAGAAAACTTGTATGTTATCTATTTATTTATTTGAATTTGTGAATCATAACATTATATATATATATATATATATTATTCTTATATTAATCACTCATTTAAATATTTAAGTATTTCTTTTTAAATCTATAAATAATTATTTAAAGATCTATTTTTGTAAAGAATTTACATAAATATGTATATCAATATATTCTTGAAATTCAAAACATTCTTTTTCTTATTTCGAGATAAAATTTTGTACTATAGACATACTCTGAATGCCATATTATTGTAAAAAAAAAAAAAATTAGTAATTCATCATTTATAACAGAACAATACATTATCGATAAATTCATTAATTGATTTGTTTATTTAGCGTCAACATTACTTACATGATACTAAATGTTTGACTGACAAAATCTTCTTATCTCCTATACAGTCTTCATCAGTAACAAAACAATTTGGTAAACAAACTAGTGATCCTCAATTATCTTCATCTCATCATCATTATCAATCATCTATTGATTTAATGGCAACATCAGTAAAGTGTGATCATTGTCAAAAACATGAAGGATTATTTCAATGTTGTCATTGTAATCAACGTTTATGTATTCGATGTTGTAATAAACATTATAAAAAGGTTACTACTGAATTTGAACATTTACATGAATTAAGTCATTGTCTTTTAATGAAAATAATTCATAAAAAACGTGATCTTGAAAAACAAAAAGATGAAACAATTGAACAATGTCATAAATGGCGTATTGATACAATTAATATAATAAATGAAGCACATAAACTTCTTATACAAACAATTTATGATGAATATGAAATATTAAATAAAGAATATGAATTATTTATTGATAAAGAAATGTCAAATATAAATTCTGATAAACATGAATTAATACGCATGAAAAAAGGAAATCTTAGTTCATTACTTTTATCACCATCATCAAAAATAACAACAAAAAATTCTATAAAATCAATTGATATAATAAAAAAACGTATTGAAACATTAACTAAACATATTAATGAAATAGAAAATTTTTCATTTCAAGTTAAATTACCTACATTTGATATTAATGATAATCTTATAATTGAATCACATTTTGGTGATCATATAAGAAGTACTAATACAACATTACAAAATGAAGATTATATTAATAATACATCATCAATTAAGTCCAAAGAAATATCTAAAAAAGTAACTAATAAAAAAAAAGAAAAAAAAAAGAAATTTTTTTCATAAATCTTCTAGGAATTTTCTACAGATTCTCAATCAATAAATTTATCATCTCAAAAATGTGATACAAATGATTCATATCCTTCTATCAAAAAAACTATTATATTTCCATCGGATCACTATAAAATCTATTCTTCAATATCAACAAATCAATTAAATACATGTAATCATAATCATCAAAATACACATAAATTTCATCGAACATTATCTTCTTCACTACCATCAATTGATAATACAAATCGAAATGTTCAAATCAAATATGAATCTGATAATTCGTTAGAAGATATAGCTATTGAACAACTGATACCAACATGTGATGCACAACGAACAACAACTACTGTACCTATTCGATCATCGTCATTATTAAATACAAATAAAGTATTTAAAAATTATCCTTCACTTTATTATCGAACTAATTCAACTCCTTCATTTATTCAATAAAAATATTTCATTTTATTGTTGGCTCTTCTTTTGTGTTTTTTTACTGAAATTCCGTTAGTTTTATATTTCAGTTTGCTTTTATTACAATTAAACAAAGAAATAATAAGAAAATTTAATTTTCTGATTAATTCCTTTTTTCTGTCACACAATCTATCTACATGATGATATATTTTATTTAATTATTATCAAATTTTTCAATTAGTATTATTTTTTTTAAATATTATTAACTATAAGATATTAAAAGTATTCATAAAATATGAATCTTCTATTTGCATTATTTGCAAATTCTTCTCAATAATCAATATATATATATAGTTTGCTTGTTATTACTAATCGCATCAGTAATGAATAAACAATCATTTGTTGTAATACAAAGAATTAATAAGCATTTCATAATTTATTTTTCATGATTCAGAATTTTATCATACTCAAATGATTGTCCTTCAGTTATAATTCCGTTTCTACGAGATGTCTATTCTATAAAATTTTATTTCATACAACTTCATTATTGATTGAACTTAATCAACTATTAATATTTTTTTTGTATGATAGGTAAATACATTTTTAGTCCAATCAATAGTAAAGTTATTTTTCGAACATTCTTTTAGTATGCTGATAGCACATCTATTCGATAGACAAAAGATTCAATGTTCGCTTCTTCGTGAAGAAAGGTTTTTCTTTCGTTTCATTCTCTTATCATTACATCGCACTGCAACTTCGATTATAACAAGCATTTGATTTATCAATATTTTTCGATTCTACAATAAATGTGATTGCATTGAAGTAATACACTATAGATTATGAATCCTACTATCATCAATTGAATCAGTACAAACGGTAATCTATATGAAGACTTATAAATAAAGAATATATTATACAGTTTGTAATGAGAGGACATATTTTGAAAACTAACCAATGCATAGTTCATTTTTAAATTTCAAATAATAGTTAGTATATTGATATATAAAATTAATTAGATTTTGTATTATATTTTTTTTTAATGTTAGTTTAAAAAATTTTATTATGAAATTTTCTTTTTTTTTTATTGACTATTACGAATCATAACATAGCTTAAATGTACTATAAAAAAAATCATATAAATGTATATTGTTTTATGTGATGTATTGAAAGATGAATCAAGGTCTATACATTTAGATGTTTCATTTTCTTTGATCGACCTTACTCAAATCCATGTCACTTTTCATTTCGTTTGCATTGACAATATGCAAATAAACTTCACTATAGTATATTTATATATGCATAAGATGTATTTTAAAAAAGAAGAATAGATCCGAACTACTAATAGTTATAATATTGGCATGTAACAATTTGTATCCTTCTTATTGACATATGGCAAACAACATGTAAATGAAGGTCAAAAACTAGACTATTTAAAGATATATTGTTTTTTTTTTGAAGTAGTCGTTCCATGATAGAAATGTGGTTTTGTTGTTGTCTTGTAAAGATTAGAAGTCATTTCCTTGTCTTCTATTGCTTCTTTTCTTGCTTTTTTTCTTTCTATTAAATGTAACACACGCATCCGCATGCTTTCGTTATTAAATTTATTGTATGCGAAGGTCGTTTATCTTTTCTATTAGTTTTTGTATACGATTGTGTAGAAAAAAAAACATTCCCATTTACTTTATCTGTCAGCCAATGCTCTTCACTATAGCTGTATTCACTTACATACATAAATGTGCGCAAAAAAAATAGAGAAAACATACATCTTTGTTGTTTTTCTTGCATTTTTTTTTGCGAATTCTTACGATGCCATTTTGACAGGGAAATGACAAGAGAAACTTGTATAGCCTATTATAATCTTTATCACTATATTCGTTATATTTTATGCGTATATACAATGGTTAAGTGAGTGGATATTGTATGACAAACCATAGAAAGATCAAATATCGTATGTTGAATATTGTAGATGCGGATCACATTTTTTTTTTCTATAAAGAGAAAGAGAGGCAAAAGTTTACTTTCGTCATTCACTATTGTAACATGTAGTCATCAGTTTGTTATTTTGACCTGTCGATGAAAGTATTTCAAGATCGATCTATATATATATATATATATATATCAGGTAAAAGAAAGAAAGATATATAGATAAATGCATGATATGCATGTTATTTTATTCTCTATGTTGAATGAGTATTGTTAATAGTCAACAGGATATCATAGATGTACAAAAAGGCCATATTCTATTTTGATGACAGCAACTGTTATCAAAACACTTAACATTTTTCTTGTTATAAATATATATATATATATATGGAACGAAATATTCGATTTATAATCTTTCATTTCGAGGTGATATAGTAAATAGTTCTAAACATTATTCTATATATATATATACGACCTATTAGATTATCTATTTTGTATTTTTCTTTTACACTAAACTTTCAATAAAAGAAGGGTAGGACTGACAGTATAATTAACAGCAGTCATTTAATGTACATCAATGAATATCTGATGTTGTCATCATGTCATTTCATACAACATTTATTTCTAAGTTTCTAAGTAGCTGTTAACCTTGATTTACAGCTTTGTTAGTTTTTTTTTTTATCTTTTTCTATGGATATACACACGCACACGCACGAATGTGCTTCTATTATAAAATAACCAAAAAGCATAATAAGATGTCGCTTCTTTGTATTTTTTTTCCCATTCACGTTTCTTTATAGAAACTTCTGTGATCATCATTTGATCATGTCTCTTATAATAAAAGATGGGTCTTATCATTCGTCATATATACATATAAATGGATGTCGTTAGGTATTTTTCATTGGGATACGTTTATATACAAGCATCAGTGCAACAATCATTGAATTGCTTACTCTTACTAGCATATATAGAATATATATAATACTGTAGAATAAAATGACGAACTGTCATTGGTCTAATTAAATCTGATACATATATATATATATATAAATATATTATTGTGCAAGTATTCCCTATTGCTTCCTGTACATCAACAATCAAATGAAACTTGATCTACTTTAGCCGGTCGTTGCGCATGCTGTCAATATTTACTACAATCAACCTATTCAGACATCATGTCTATGAGTATATGCTGCTTATTTTTTTTCTTTCTTTCTCTTCTACAGTCTATTACTCACTTGAATACACTCATTCTTCTGATGCCATTTAAGTATAATGTTCTATATGAGGAACTACCCATATTCCTATACGTACAATATAAGTGTTGAATAGTGTCATCGAAGGATGTCTGACTAGTATGTAATTTAAAATGTCTATCGTCTAAATTTAGATAGAATAAAAAGTATATAAAACTATGTATAGTTATGAACATATACCAGTCGAATGGTTTACTTCAAATAGACGACCACAAACATCTAATTACCCCCCACCACCACCAATGTCTCGACCAGTATCAAAAAGTTTCAATCGAATATCTGATTTTATATTTCCTGATACAGTTCATGTACGTTTTCGTTCATCTTCTCGTCAACAACAACAACAACAACAACGGCCTATTTTTCCACGATATCAACGAACTGAAAATTATAGTTTACCAGCATTAAATCAACGTGATTTAATTATTGTTGAACGTTTACCTGTTGAAGAATTAGATGATGTTGATTTACTCTATCGTGAACAATATTATGAACCAAATCAACAAATTCAACGTTGTTATACATCAACTATTGATCAACGTCGATTACCATCATATGAAAAAATTTCTACAGGATTAAAAAATCGATCAGTTGCATATCGTGAAAAATTTCGTGATAGAAAAAAACGTCATACAACTGATAATGCATATCATTCAATGTTAAAATCAATTTTAGAAAAAGATCAACAACCATATATGAATGATAAAAATTCAAATTATATTCTTTCATATAGAACTACACTTGATCCAATTACAGATTCAGAATCTATGACATCTATTAACCAGCAAAAACAGTATAATAATGATACTTCAAATTATCGAGTACCTATCAATGGAACAATACCTAATGCGAATGAAAAAATCCGTTCAAGACAATTTAGTTCAACAATAAGTACTCGAGATTCATCAAGTGATACAGACATTACTGAAAGACGTCCGAAAATAATGAATTCAACTTATTATCAACAAGATTCATCAGTAAGAAATATAGTTTCAGTAGAATATTAATATCATATAGAATATTTAGTATATTAATTCATCAAATATTCCTTCAAATATTTCACCACGTTTTTCATCTAATCGTGTACATGTTCAATATCAACCTGACAGATTCATTCCGATTAATTCATCAATAGCAGACACAAACAATCATGAAACAATGTCTAATTCCAATAATCTGATCACTTCATCGCCATTTAATAATGTTACTAATGATCAGATAAACAATCAAATATCATCACAAGACTCAACTCATCATGTTTCTTTGTGCGTCAATGATCTACATACAACATTATTTATTGATGAAGATACATTGAAGAAGACGAAGACATCCATTAATAATAATGGTAGAAAAGGTAAATAATCAAATGTATATTGAATATTTTAATTAAAACTTGTCAATGAAATCGAATAAGAAAATAATTAAAAAATAACAACAATTATTTTTCTTTCTTTACCTTTTATTTCTTATTTAGCAGTTATAAAAACATTTATCGATCGAATTATCAAACGATTACAGCATTTTAAATCTTCACTTGATAATGGATTAAGTATGCGTTGTTCACCTATTAGATTTATTCCCTGTTTGAAATGCATGTTTGTGTGCTTTCTCAGATTGCATTTTTTTTTCTATTTGACACGAATGACCGAAACAATAATAAAAATAAAAATAAATATCAAATATTTATATAATATCGTTTATGTTTAATTAATTTTAGTTCATACACGAAAACGAAATACATTAGTTAATGGATCAATTATTACTGCTGATTATCATTCACCTCAAGAAATAACAAATAGAAAAACGAATATAAATCAATCAATCGATTTTCTAGATGAAAATAAACTTGTTCGACCATATTTTTTAATTAAACCACAAACAATACTTATGTTACCTAATGAAACAGGTAAATTGATAGAAAATTAAATTTATTAAAAGAATATTAAATTTTTCTTCTTAGCTAAATTTAAATGTTGTTTTGGTGGTGATCCATTTCCGACTCTTACTTGGTCACATAATGAATGTCGTATACCTGAAATATTTCTTACTAGTGATACAACATCATCACGATATCGAACACATAAATTACATGATATTTATTATTTGGACATTGGACCGATTAATCTTCGTGATCATGGCCAAATAAAATGTGCAATTATGAATAGATTTGGTCGAGAAGAAGCTGTTGCTCAATTAATTGTTGTTCGTAAGGACATTCAAAGAAGCGTTGATGATTAATTATTATAGGTGTTTTTTTTTTTGTTAAGCTTCACCAGCTGATGCTACACCATATATTACACAGCCGCTTAATGATATAATTATTATTGAAGGAAGACCATTAAAAATATCGTGTGGTATTACTGGTTTACAAGTGACGGTCAACTGGTTTCATAATGGAAAAGTAGAAATATTTATTTTTGAATAATATTGATTAAATAATTTGAAAATCTATTTTAGTTAATTTCATCAATGACAGAATCAAAAGACAATTATAATAATGAAAAGTCTATATTTAGTCTTTCTTGTGTATGTATATTGAAATTAGAAATAAAAAATTTTGATATGTTTAATTATTGATTTTTTATTTAGTGTTTGAAAACTGATACTGGTACAATTGATTGTTTTGTTAAAAATCGTTTTGGAGAAGCGAGAACAAGTTGTCGTATTACAGTAATCAATGAACCAGAATTAGACCGGTGAATATTTAATAATATAAAAAATGCCACAGAGGAACGCATCATTAATTCATTTCTTTTTTTGTTTTTCTGTATTTTCCCATTAGTCCAATATGTTGATTATTATCTTCTTTTTTCTTTTCTTATGTATTGTATTGTAGCATTGTATTGCTTTCCTCTATTGTCATTATGACTCAATAAATTAGTAATGAAAACTAATGCAAAGAAAGGTGTGTGTGTAGAATTTTAAAAAATGTTTGTTTTTTTTTTTTTTTGATTAATTTCATTCTGAATAATTTGAAAGCCTAATAAATTGATACAATATTGAGAATTTAACTTTGATTTTAAAGAATATTTTACACCCATGTAATCAAACGATTATTACGCAGTATATCTTATCTACGTAGAAAAAATGTTATAATTTTTTTTAAATAATACTTATAAACAACTGATAAGGTTAGAAATAAAAGTTCCAAAAAAAAAATCACAATTATATAAATTCATTCATTCTTATTAATAATAAAAAAACTTAAAACTATCAATATAACATAATTTAGATGGATTATTATGTTCATATAGCTACATCAATTTAGTTCAATACTTATATTACCATTATCCTAGGTATTGATTTTAACTACGATTATATCGCAAAGACAAAAAAAAACATTTTGATTAAATCGCTAGTCAAATATCTTGTAAGCAAGATGTTGGAAAGATAATTTATAGTTATATTTCCCAACTGTGTCTGATTGATCTGTACCAAGATTTTGAAATGTCAAGATCAGACAAAAATAAAAATAAACAATCTGAATATCTTTCTGCAGGGCCTTGACTAAAACAATAGCGATACCATTGATGTATTTTCATAATCATAAATTCTTAGTTCATCCTAAATTTATTCGCAGAAAACATTCTCACTTTATTTTTTAATATAGCACGTATGAAAGAAGTTCTCAACAGTGAAGGCACCTATCATTCAATATGATTAAAGGTTCAAAATATAAGGAAAAAAGAAAAACTCTGTAATCTATCATTCATTTTTTTTTGACTGGTTTATTGTGTCTTTGTAGAAGATGTTATCCGTTTTTTTAGAAAAAAATATTCACGATTAGATACAGACTTTTGAAGAGATAGGATCGAGTATTGTATTCTTGTATATTTTTAAAGATAAATTTTTTTTTTATAAAAAATGACAGACTAAATGATGCCTTAGATTTCAGTATTTATGAAATCTTTAAATAAAATGACTTCTACATTGAATGTATCTTCTCTAGAGAAGTAGTCTCAGGATAGTCTAGAAAGATTTTTATTTTAAAGCTGAATTACTATGTTCAAATTTTCAGATCATTTATAAATAATTATAATCATGTTAATGTCGACTATTTCAATTGGATAAATTTTATTTTTCATTAGAATAAATTGTTACTAATTAGTTAATTATTTTATATTAAATTCTTTTTTTTTTTTTTGACTGAAATGTCTCATCCTTTCAATTAATGAATGCAAATGAAATATACATAGTCAATTTGTAGAATTAATTCTGTAAATTAAATTGTTTTTTTTTTTTATAATACATTTTTTGTTGTTACAATGTCTCTTAGTCAAAGTTAGATGTTTTTTAAATGTTCAGATAAATTTTTGTTTTTGCATTAAATAAAAATTGGAAAACAAGACATTGATATAAGATCTTGGAAATCTTGATTAACAGTATCCAAGATCAGGAAAGACAAGATATTTGATAGAAGAAGTTGAATATATGTTATCAAGATCTTACAAATCTGTATCCAAGATCTAGTTATAGATCTTGGTATAAAATAATTGTATTATTTTGTACGTAAATTTTCAAGATCTGTTCACTTTTCTATACCTTGTATCTTGACCGAGATC
The DNA here is from genome assembly GCA_905250125.1 of Rotaria sordida. NCBI lineage: Eukaryota > Metazoa > Rotifera > Eurotatoria > Philodinida > Philodinidae > Rotaria > Rotaria sordida. Next base: position 43,595 of record CAJNOL010000436.1, read on the forward strand.
TTGTTTACAAGATGTTCGACTAGGGATAAGAAATAGGCTAATAGTAAGATAATAAATTATGAGATCATACTTTACTGATCAGTACCATCACTTTCCACAAAGTTATACAATAGTCAAAAAAATGTTAGATTTTTGAAAAATAGTTTCATCAAGAAAAAAAGAACAAATGCTTATTTGTTTGTTTTTTAACATGTTGATATTTTTTTGAATCGTAACTAATATTTATGGCATCACTTTGTTTGATCTAGAAGTATATGACTGTCTACGACTGCCAAGCGCCATCTGTATCGTGGTAATTCTGCATAAACATACGTCACTTTTACAGGAAACTATTAGTGTTTGGTATCTTCCAATTAAAAATAACAATTGGAAACAAAATTTTCATTTTATGTATGTAAAATCAATTCATAGTAAAGTATAAAAAAAAACAAAGAGAGTTCCTTTTTTTTTTAACGGTACATACATATACTTCCTTTCTTTTCTTTTTTTAAATAAATTTTCATTTTATAGTCAATGACGTCAAATTGGAGGAAGAAAAGTCATATCTAAATCGAAATCTTATCTACACTAAATAAAGGTTAAATATTTCTTATTTTTATTTTAATGATTAATTTTTTATGATGTCTACTCTCAAGGTTTTACCTTTCCTATGTAAATAGTCTTTTTTATATTCTATGAAAGTAAACTATAAAAAAAACTGCTTGTCTTTTTTTTTTATAAGACAACAAGAAAATAGAATTTGATTAAGTTTCTTTTTTTGATTTTTTAGATGATTATTTAATAAAAACAAGAACTAAAAAAAAGTATACCAAAATGTAGAAAAATAAAGCATTTTTTCTTTCTTTGAATTTAAATCTAATGTTTTCATTAAGTCAACGTTATTTATTTGACCATCTATTAACATTTGATGATTTATCGAAAAAATCACAATATAAAAATATAAAATTTAAACGTGCTTTTGAATTTCTTCAATTACTTTTTCTTCAACGTGTTTATGGTATCGATATAATAAAACGTTCACCAATACGACAATTATATAAACAACAACAACAACAACAATATCAATTTGAAGTATTTCTAGGTGGTTCATGTAATCCAACAACATGGAGACATGAGCAAGCTATTCCTTATTTTCAATTACATTCAGTTGCTTATTATAATCCACAAGTTGCTAATTGGACACCTGATTTAGTTGAAATTGAACATAATGCAAAAGAATCAGCAAGACTTTTATTTTTTGTTATTGATCATGATACACGATCATTAGCAGCTATAGCTGAAGTATGTTATTTAATAGCACGTGAACGAACTATTATTGTTATTATAAATCCCATGCCAGAAGATAAATATCAAACAAAATTTATTCAACAAAAAAATTTTTATAATGAACAAGATAATGAAAATGATTATGAAAATGTTTGTCAAGCAAGAGAAACATTAAGAATATTACTTCAAATTAAAAATGTACCAGTTTTTGATAATGTTAAAGTCGGATTAGAATGTGCAGGATTTTTAATTAAAAATCGAAAACAATCTATGACGAATTGTAAAACTTTCGATGAAGAAAAAACGAACAATAATAATAAAAATGAAAAAAGTAAGCCATTTAATTTATTAATAAAAATAAAAAAATCAATGAATTTTATCTAAACTTCTCATCGCAATTAAAAAAAAAGCCCTTAGGGCTTCTATTGTGGGAGAACTACCAATATGACTTGTGTAGATAACATCAAGAGAAGACTCATACACCTATATCATATCATAATATTACGAGTAGAAGAAATAGGAATTTGTAATGATATTTAAATACCTGTTACCATACAAAGAAGTGATTACAAGAGTACATTGTGACCATGATTTCACATGTCATGTCGCCTATTACTTTTCAAGACATAATTATTTTTAAGAGACAGAAAACAGCAACAAAAACTAATATTATTTCTTCGGCTCTTTCATTTTTGTATCAAATCAATTTGAGTTTATAGTACCATTAAGTATCTTACTATTTCAAATAAACTTGAATACTTAATAATGAACGTTTGGATATACTTTATTTTCAACATGAGATATTAACTTTTAATACGTCATCAAATGACGAAGACCTACACTATATTTTGCTTGATTGAAATTTGCCATCAGAATTAATTTTAATATAATTTCATGAAAGACTGTAAGTCTAGAGATGTACCATTTCAGTTTACTGACTACCAAAGTCATCGACTCAGTGTAGTTAATGCGCACTTACACCAGTATTCAGTGAAACACAACTACAAAATGGATGTATTTTGATAGCGTTGATGTTTCAATGTTGTAGTGAACGTGGGGATACCAGTGTACCTTGTATCAATGACTCATTGTTGAGTATTTACACTAACATTACACATCGCTACTCACTGTGAACCTAACAATTTTAATTTTAAAAATAAGTTCTAGAATATATTTAGAGAAACATGTGCTTCTTTGTAGTGATTTCTAGTTTACTAATAGCATCCTGAGTGTTTTCTTTTTGAGTGTCGATATAGCTTATTCGTCATGCCTATGCCTTGTTATTCTGGAGTTATTGATGTAAATATAAGTTTTGTGGTAAGAATATGGAGTTGTGACCGTCCGAAGTCGAAAATGTAGTAAAACAGTCGTAATTCCAGAAGAACAAGTTGCATACGGACAAAGCCTATAAGTTGTATTGACCTTCGACCTCTAGTGACAATCTCTTGTTAGTAAAATTAGTAATTGTTAATGATTATCTATTTTAGTTTCTCGTTCATCTTCAAATAAAATTAGTTTTGAATCTCCTGATAATTTTTATCGTAAACAATCTCTATCAGAAATGACTTTATCGTCTTCAGTTCCAGTTTATCGACGTCATAGTGCAACATCAATAACACAGAAAATTCTTCCTTTATCATCTTTAAATCCATTTTTGCGTTCAATTAATTTTACGACTGGTTTTCATTATCATCAACGACCAATTTGTACAAAAACACAAATATCATGTTCAACAAATGAAAGTGATGATGATGGTTATGGTTCATTAATATCTAGTAATCGTACATTATCTCGATCAGCATCATCATGTATAACATCTGATTTTTATGAATGTTCTATTGATCATCAATTTGAAAGTAATTCTTTAATGTAAGAAAATCAATAAATAAATCAAATAATAATATTAATAAAAAAAATTTCATTTAGATTTTATCAGCCTATTTCTATATTAAATATTATGATGTCAATTTTTTCTACATATATTTCATTCGTATGTTTTCCCATATCATCAAATTTATCAATAACACAATCAATTTATAATGTCTGTACAATTTCTTATCTTTTTATAAATCATATTCTATTTTCTTTTATGAAAAACATAATGACATCAAATAAAGAAACTATTCATTTCAATTATCCAATTTATATGTTTGATCTTTATATAGCTTCCGGTGATCATGATGAAATTTGGTTAAATACATATGTATTACCAATTCTTAAAGACATAAATGTAAAATATATAAAACGACAAACATGTGATGATAATGATCAACTTGATCTTGTTTATAACATTTATGTACGTAAACGTTCACGTTTATTATATTATTTAATAAATAATAATGAACGTCTATCAAATCTTGTTAGTGAACTTGCATATCTTATTGGTGAACGTAAATATTATATTATTGTTTATTTACAATCAAGTATTGATGAAAATTCAGATAAAATTTTGACAAAAAATGAACGACAAGATATTGAACGTTCAAGAAAATATCTTGAAGATTTAGCAATAAAAGAAAATATTTTATTGTTTCATTCACGTGAACAAAGTTGCCAACACGTTTTAGCTTTTTTTCTTCAAAATGAACACTAATTAATTTGCTCGACAAGATTGTTATTAGTTTGTTATAAAAAAAAAACACAACACAACAATTGAATCAAGTTTCTTTTTTTTTTTATGATGGGTGATAAATAACCAGAATAAAATGTTTTTTCATATCTATATGTTTATTTTACGTTTATTTTTAATAAAAAAAAAAAAAAAACTTTGTCTAAAAAAACCCATGTTCTTATGACAATGGTCAAGTATTCTAGCATATTTCTACTTAATAGTTTCTTTTATAGATTTAGATAACAAAAAAAAAACACGATACTAATAAAATAAAATGTTCATATCAGACTACATACAAATGTGATAGAGTTGATATTCATATACTCATAAAAAAAAATGTCATTTAACCTTGGTACAGCAACACCACCAATCGATTCGAACAGTCATGTAGAATATTTTACTAAATCTAATCATCCATCGTATCTAATTTCAAAATTTTTATCTTATCTCCAACAAGGATTTCTTTGTGATATTATTTTTATTTATGATAATGGAAAAATAAAACGACAAATAATTGCTCATCGTCTTATTATCTCGATATTATCTGATTATTTTCATAGTTTATTTGAAAATCATAAACAAATTGAGATTATTATCAATGATATTGATCCAGATATTTTTGAAAAAATTATACTTTATGCATATGAAGGTAAAATTTATTTTATAATATAAATTTATCTGAATTGAAAAATAAATATCCCCTAGGTCATATTGAAATTCATTCAACTAATGTTACTAAAATTCTTCATATTGCACATTTATTTCATATAACTGAAATAATTGAAGCATGTTGTAATTTTATTAAAAAACAAATTCAACCATCAAATTGTTTTGGTCTATATAGATTTGCTTTAAAACATAATTTACAAGATTTAACACAAACTATTTGGAATTATATTCTTGTATGGTTTTTTTTAATTTCTTCTTTCTTTTCAATATTAAGTTCTTTTTTTCTTTCTTTCAGGATCATTTCTCAATAGTTATTCAAAATAATCATGAATTTCTTGAATTATCTTTTGATGAAATGAAACAACTTTTAGCATCTGGTAAGTAAATTATTTTGATGATAATAAGAAAGAGAAATTATAGTTATAAAGTAACAGACAGCAGAAAAGTTATCTGGTGTTCACTAACAGTAACGATGGTCTTACAAATTACTCAATAAATGAGAAAGTTACGAGTTCGCTTATTGAGTTTGATCAAAAGTTTTCGTGATCGAAGAATTCAATTCTCGTTGAAATTTTTCAGTTTCAGTTTTTTTTGCACGAATTACCGATAGAATCGGAACCGGAGAGTTGTAGATCAAACTTTATAACAAATCCATATTTCTACTAAATAGGATTTTCTTAATGAAAATATTATTTTAGATAATATCAATGTTCAATCGGAAGAAATAGTTTATGAAGCATTTATTTCGTGGCTTGATTATGATTTAAATCGACATAATGATTATTTAGCAAAATTATTTTATTTAATTAGATTACCTTTAATCAAAAGAAAAGTATGATCAAGAAAATTTTATTATTAATTATTTTATTTTATTTTTTTGTAATAGTATTTGATAGATTATATTGATACAAACAAAATATTTGAAAATAATAGTTTATGTCAAATGTTGATTATTGAAGCAATGCGTTACCATTTAGTACCAGAAAAACGTTTAACTATGAAAACAATAAGAACAAAACCAAGAAAATCAACACTTGGTGTTCTTTATTGTTTTGGTGGAATTAATAATACTAAAAGTAAGAATAAAATTAACAATATGATTTTATATTTTAATTTAAAAAATTAGATTTACAAACTATTGAAAAATATGATTTTCGAACTGATTGTTGGCAAATAGATGACCAATGGAATAGTCGACGTTCTCAGTTTGCTTGTATTAGATTAAATACAAAATTATATATATGTGGAGGTCGAGCTGGTCTTAAAACGTTTGTTGATATTTTTTATTAAGTTTTTATGAATGATTGATTTTATTTTTAGGTTAAATAGTATTGAAATCTATGATTTTCAAACAAAAATTTGGACTATTGGATCACCAATGCTTACTAATCGTTATGATTTAGGTATTGAACATATTGGTGGTCCTTTATATGCTATTGGCGGTCATAATGGACAAATTATTCTTAATACAGTAGAACGTTTTGATCCGGACATATCTGAATGGACTTATGTTGCATCAATGAACAATGCACGATATACATTAGGTGTTGCTGTTCTTGAAAATCGGTAAAATTTCTTTTTTTTTTTTAATATGCTTTTAATTTGTCTATATTTCTTTTTTTCTTTAGGATTTATGCAGTTGGAGGTAAAGATGATTCTACAAGTCTTCGAGAAATGGAATTTTTTGATCCACATACTAATCGTTGGTCACAATGTGCATCAATGATAAAATGTCGTGCTAGTGTAGCTGTTGTTTGTTGTAATGAATTTTTATATGCTATTGGTGGTTATGAATTGTTAACAATAAATAAAAATATTATTCGACATGATGATGGTGAACGTTATGATTTAAAATGTAATCAATGGACATTGATTACTTCATTTAGTCGACCAAAACAAGCTTTAGGAATAGCTGTTGTTAATAATAAATTATATATTATTGGTGGTTTTAATGGAAAATTTTTAAATGAAATGGAAAAATATGATACAGAAACTAATAAATGGAAAAAAGTAGAAAATAAATATTATTATTTAATCTTTGATAGGTTATGGAGAAGTTTTTTTTTCTTCTTTTTAGTGTTCTCCATTAAGAACAAAAAGAGCCGGTGCTTATCTTATTCATCTACCTAATTCTATTGATCAATTATAAAATATGCCAATGTTATCTCAAGGAAATAAAAATTCTTCAACTAGTTCTCATCAAAGAAATCGTCTTATTCTTTCATAAATATTTTTTTTACAATTTTATATATCAATTAAAATTTATTTTGTATTTTATTTGATAATAAATATGATTAGATAGTCTTTCAACATAATCTTCAATTGGTCATTTATGAACATTCATCATTTGTCTTTTTATTTGATTAACAGATATTGTTCGTAGTGCATACGTATTCATTGTTCTGATCTTGATATCAACATATCAGTTGCAAAAAACGAATCAATAAATATAGATAATATCTCCAAAAAAATAACAATTACAGTAAAACATCTTCCAATAATGAAAGGTTTCAGATCTGACACAAGAATTTTTGCTAGAAATGTCTCTCTATAATGTCATCATCTCGTTATTCTTAACAATGAACACTTTTGTGCGCTTCTTCTTGTTATTATAACTTCTCTATTGTGAACATCAGTGCAATGTTCTTATGAACCACGAGTGCGTACGTTTAATGAGCTAAAATCAAACTTAAATGGCATCGATATTTACAAAAAAAGAAATTAAATTTTTTGCTGTAGTTGAAAAAATCTTTCAATTCAAAACATTTCGATGAAAACCAATGGACAAGACTATAGATACCTTGATGTTTAATTCAGACCAATGTAAAAGCAGATAATCTAGCATAGTTTTTTCGTTGTATAACAAATCATACACCAACTTTTCAAACTGACCAGCTTCATATAGTGGATGATTTTTAATGATTCCAAGAGGGTATCTCTAAAAACTACGAACATTCACGGATACTCATTATTACTTTGATTTTAACTGTAAAAGATAATAGTGCTCAGCTTAATATTTTATTGTAAGACATCTTGTGTAAGTAAAATTCAAAGTAATAATTGGTGTATGTGTACTATTCATTTTGAACTCTATATGATTTGACAGGTTTCGTGATGTCCGCAGTTTTTTTTTTAAGGAAACTGTATTTATGCTAATAGCATACGAGTAATAATTGTTACTATTGCTCATTTCAAAAAAAAAAAAAGGCTGGTGGATATTTTTCAAACAACTTTTGATAGAAGCAAGATAGAGAGCTGCGATTTTCACTATTGGAAAGAGAAGATAGAGACGCATCAAATTGTATATTACAGAATAATGTGACCTAGTTTTTTCAAAGACTTAAATCGATGTTTTTGAAAACCAAGATACTCCGTAAGATGAGTAAAGTGAATTTTCAATAATCAGTTGTGCATTCGAATCTCTAATGGATGCTCTATAAAATTACACAAGGCTCAGACTTCTAGATTTATTCGTTCAATAGTTATAGCATTCTACTTAAAATTCCGAATCGATTTTTCTATTAATTTCTGTGAACAAAATCATTTTTTTTTGCGTTTTTCTTATTTTATGAGAAACCAATTTTTCGACACTTTTTTAAGAAGATTGGTTACGAAAATTTTAAAAAACATCTTAGAAAAATCTATAATATAAGATTCGATGCATCTTTACCTCCTCTTTCCAACGGTGAAAAACCGCGACTCTCTGTCTTCCTTCTATCAAAAGTTATTCGAAAAATATTCATTCGCCTTAATGATCCTAATACATTAAAATAGTCAACTCATATAGATATATAATTGGTTCCAGAAATCATCATACTTATTATTATACTAATACAGGAACCTCTCCAAGTGTTAAATCGCTTTTCGACTGAGCCGATGTTCATTTGATGAATAATGGATAAGTCTAGAACAGTTTGGTTTTCCAGGCCTTCATTCTCGAAATATCGAAATTTTATTGAATTTTTTAACAAAAAGCTATAATCACGTGAAAGATCGACTTTAAAATTTCCGTCAACAAAGTGCTTAATGATATTAGTTCATGTATACAAATTTTAGCTTTTCTAGTGTTTCCTTTCTACAGATATAAATATATGAACAAAATGTACTTTTACACAAGAGAGAATTGCGAAAAATTAATATCTTAAGATAGAAGATACTAGAAAAGTTACGACCTGCCTAATGAACTGATCTCATTGAGAACTTTGTTCGCGCAAAGGTTGAAGTCAAAACCCGAAAGTCGATTTTTCATTGAAACACTCAGTAAAATTTCAATATCTCAAAAGCGAACACCTGAAAAATTTATTATTCATCAAATGAACATGATATCCAAATAGTATTTCTTCTTGTAAAAATCATTGTTGTACATATTGCATCAAGGAGACCTGCATGTCTTGCACTTTTATCAAATATAAAAAACTTTGTTTGTCTAAAAACTATTTTTGACTTCAAGTCTGAGCCTCGAAAAATTCATCCATATTGGGCACCGCTATGAATATACTTGCAAGAATAATATAAACGATATTTGTTAATAATGAATTACAAATATTTGAATGTATATTTATCAAGCATATCCAATCATACCAAATATTAGAAAAATATTCGTTCGAAATGACTAAAAAAACCAAAGCACGATAACGAAAACAAAAAAACATCTTTGTCCATCTATAAATCATTGAATATTAGACAACAAAGAAGAATCACAACTATAACTAAACTCAATATGCTGAATTCTTTTTTTGAAATTATAAACAAATAATTACATATCAATAATCTCGTATTTAAGTTCTTTCAAACAAATCTCATCAATCATAATATCATCAATTATTTTTAATTGTTCACTAATTGTATTTGCAGATTGTAAAGTAAATTTTGCTGATAATAAACCACATGCAATAGCTCGATCAATATTATTAAAATTTGTTTTTAATAATTGATTCATAACACCTGCAGCAAAACTATCACCAGCTCCAGTTACATTTTTAATATTTTGTTGTTCTTTATCTGTTATTAAAGCTTGATATTTTTTTAATTTTCCATTAATACATATTAATACACCATCAGAACCCATTGTTATACAAATTAATTTTAAATTAGAATTTTTTTTAAATAAATTTTTTAAATAAAATTCTATTGATGATGATGATTCTGTAATTGCTTGAAATTCAAGACGATTACAAAAAAGTACATGAATATCTTTTAAATATGAATTTATTCGTCGAGCTTTATTTGGACCACCAGCTGAAATAAATACTAAATATTTTTTATATTTATTACCAATATCTATTAAATATTTCATTGTTAATTGACTTAAATTTGCATCAAACATAATCCATTGACTATTAATTAATATTGAAAGATTTTTATCTAAAAATGATGGTGTTATTTGTCTTTCATATATATCCATATCACCAAAACCACAAATAAGTTCATTTGTTTTGGAATCAAGCAAGGAAATATAACTCGCTGTTGATTCATCTTCAATTTCATGAATAAGAGTTGGAGTTGAATCATTTGTTGTTAATAAATTTGATGTACCCGAGACAGTAAGAAGTCGAATAGAATGATTTCTTAGTAGATGAAGAGCATGTGTAACATTATATGCCACTCCACCTAAATTTTGTCGTAAACGACAAGGAATAGTTGAACTGTTATGTGGTGTAAAATCAGCATTAAGTTGAATATGTAAATCAATATTTCGTGCTCCAATAATAACTTTATTTATTTGAATAATAAAATGTATAAATCTTTGTTTGATTTTTTTTTTCTATTATAACAACTTACTTAAAGAAGATGAATGTGATTTAATTGATGATAAAGCAACAGCAATTTGTGATGCAATACGAGCATTTTTATAGATTAATTTTTGATTTGTTTTTATTGATTTATTACCCGTTTGACGACGAATTTCACTTAGAACAAATGGTGTTACTTTATTACCGGTTATTTTTTCTTTTGTAGCTCGTTCAAGTGATTCACGAATGATGGCTTCAATTTTTTCTCCACCACCTTCTTCTAATTCATCTTCTTTATCAATAGGAACAGCAAGTAATAAACCAGAATCAAGTTTTAAATCAATCATACTACGAACAAGTCGTGCTGCTTCATCAATACTACGAATTGCTGCACATGAACGTGATCGATATTCATTTGTTCGTGTAAAAAAATTTGGAAATTCATCTGTATCACCAAATGTATAAACTAAAACAAAAACAAAAAAAAAGAATTAATCATATAAATAAATTTTTTTTTTTTTCATTTAGAAAATTACTTACCTCCAACACCTTTTGTTTCAAGATATTCAAGTGTTTTCGGAATATCAAGAATTGATTTAACACCACTAGAAATAACACAAACAGGTGTACGTCCTAATTCATCTAAATCTGATGATATATCACCAGTAATTATTGAATCTCGATGAACTCCACCAATACCACCAGTTGCAAATAATGGAATACCACAAAGATGTGCAATAAGCATTGTTGCTGCAACTGTTGTACCAGCTGATGCTTGACGAGATATAAGATAAGGTAAATCACGACGTGAAGCTTTTTCAACATTATTCAATGTACCAAGTTGTTCTAATTCATTTTGTGTAAGTCCAACTTTAATTCGACCATTTAAAATAGCAATTGTTGCTGGTATTGAACCATATTCACGAATAATTTTTTCAATATGTAAACATGTTTCAATATTTGATGGTCGAGGTAAACCATGTGTAAGAATAGCTGTTTCACATGCAACTATTGGACGATGTTCATTTAAAGCTAATTTTACTTCAGGATTAATATCAAATGTATGTGTACTGAAATAACGAATATGACGACAATGAAATGATGATAATAATAATAATCGATGAACATTTAACATATTGTTTAATTTCGTATTTTTATAACATGCACTCAAGTTTTTTTTTTTTGTCTTTCTTGACACTTGTTGAAATGAAAGATAAGATAGATAAAAGTTTGTCGAAAGCAAAAAAAAACAAGACTTCACATTACATATTAATTCAGTATGATATTAGATAAATAAATGTGTTACTATCACTTTAGAATAGAGACAAACTATAGATAACTTCTTTAACTCAAGAAAATTTGTCAAATACATGTTTATTGTAAGATGATAGTATTCAATAAATTTTAATTGATGTGAAAGCGATAAATAGAGGAAAATAAATTGAAGTATATTAACTGATGAGCAAAATAAGAATGTAAGTGTATATTTATCTATTCTATATTTCTAATCTATGGAGCATATCAATGACTAGAAATCATTTAATTATCATTATAAATTATATGGATTATAAGTTAGATTAAAGTTCTTTGAGAATATACAAATGTTTTTAAAAGTTTGATGTTTGACATCATTGATTGAAAGTGTAATATTTTCTCATTGAAAATGTTTATAAGAAAATTTAATTTATTTCATTATTATTATTTTAGATAATGATTAACTATACTAACATATCATTTATATGCATTTAATGATATTATCTATAAAGAGATGATCTTCTATGTAGTCGACTATATTGAAATGTGATTTGCATCTTTATTAGCCTTCTATAAATTCATATTTCGATCTTTCACTAAGTCGATTGATTTGAATAAAAGAAGCATTAGATCGATGCTAGTCTTAGCAACTGAGTATCATTTAAGTATTAAAATCAACATTAAATACATCCTATCAATTTTAACCCTTTCACAGCGGAAAATGTATTTAACTACGTCTTGAGTTTTTGTGCAGATTTCAACTTGTACGATCATCTATCTTCACTAAACCATAACAGTATTCTCTCTTTCTCTTAAGTTATTTGTATCACAGAGAATCGTCGTGTGGTACCATTATGCATGTATATCAAACAAAAATAAGGAATTTTGGATCCGAAAGTACTCGAGAATTTATGGAATCGCATACCCAAAGTCTTTAAGAACAATATAGAGCCCAGTAGAGTTCTGTAAAATTCCGTGGGATTCCAGAACCATTATTGTTCGATGAAGCTATTGCTATTATTGAAACTCGAATGTCATAGATGGAATCGGTTTGAGTTGGCCAGATCGAATCGACCGATGACTAGTATCGATTCCACCCGTCTAATGTTACAAATCATCAGATATTAGATTTTATGAGATCTATATTATGATATAGTATTCCAAAGGTTTTCATGAAACCACCTGCAGGATTCTATAAGATTTTGCACTATTTCACTTGACTTTGCAATTCCAGAATCTCATGAAATTCGATGATTCTTCACGAAATCCGCTGTTTCTGTTGGCGTATATGTCATATTACAAGCTTTTATGAAACATAAATCACAATTTTTGCATCTCGTAAAAAAATTTCATCGCCATTGGGTTAATATTGCTCTTTTTTTCTATTATGAGCCCTCTGTTTGACAAATATATAAAAATTTATCGATCAAAAAACATGTTAATTTTCAATTACTTTTTTTTACATGGTAAAATCATTTATTTCAAACTTTTTTTCCAATTAATAATTTTGAATAATACAATTAGAATTACGTTTAATATCAACTTGACCATCAATACGAGATGAAAGAATTTCATAATTCGATTTTCGAAGAACATAAAAATCGATATAATCTTCAACAAAGCTCCAACTAATATCATCAACTCTTACATATCAATTATAAATTTTACCATCTAAACAAAAAAAAACCTATCGAAAAAAGTTTCTCAGGATAGTAAATTTACTTACTTGGCAGTAGAATACCATTCAATTCACGAACAAAAACTTTACTTTCATATGGTATATCATTTGTCGCTATGAATCACAAGAAAATAAATAACTATTTAAATAAAATAAAAAAGAAATTTAATGACTTATCAATACTTACGTATAGTTGAAGTGCGCCAGTACGAAGACGCCCACTACATTCCGTTTGTAATGATTTCCAATAAGTTTTTGAAATTTTCGCAAGAGTACCACTGCTACAACTTATCAAATCATGATCTGAACTAACTGGATAATCTAAATAGAAAAAAAACCACCAATAATTCGTTAATGTTGACGTTAAATGCATTCATTAATCTTCTTCAAAAGCAACCTAGTAATATGTAAATCGTACATTTTTAACCGATACACAACAATCAAGGACAGTAGACATCAAACATATTAATGTTAATGAGTGCATTTTATCAAATTAATGTTTTTTATCCTTATCAAAAATTAAAAACAACGGCCTGTAGTAACTGTTTAGTTTATTTATACACTATTTTGATAAGAAAATATAATATTTCTAGTATTTATTCTAGTATTACCGTTAAATACCTTTCAAATAATGATAGGCAATAAAAATTTAATCATCTTTATAAATATTTTATTCTTTCAAAAACATGCCAAAAATATATATATCTATATATGACTACAAAAATATTGGTTAATCATATTCACAAGAGTTTTCGTTCATTGAAAAATAAGATGTTTCCATGAAAATATCTTTTTCATATAGAAGTGTTCTATAAGTTTTGTCATTATTTATTTTTGTATCTTTGTAATATTCAAATATGAAGAAACAAGGATAATATATATTTACAGAGTAATATCCAAGTTGTCGTCCAAACGAAAATACTACATTGATAAATATATTTTAGAATAAAATTTTCAAATTTATTTCAATGTCATTTTACTATCATTGGGATAAATCGTGCTCATGAACTTACAACAAGTTACCTTTATCGTTCTGTTAATATGAAATTTGATAGTGGACTAGATTTGTCCCTTAGTTTTTTTTATACGCTTATGACTTAAATACGTAAAAGTAAAAAAAATTAAATTGATAACACTTTTTAAATATGTGTACCAATATAGAAGTTTCTTATGAATGAAATATTAGTAGTTATTTTTCAAAAATATATTTCTATGTTTTTTCATCTTTAGATATTGTAAATGATACAAAAAAGGAACGAAATTTATGAGTATATTTTATGTATACATTTTAAAATTTGACCTGAATCGAACTAGATCAAATTAACATAATCGACATATAATATTTATGTGTTCGATTTTGTTTTTTTTGATTCGACTTTCATCCATAGTTCGACATTCACTAATCGAAAATGTGGCGTTTTTGTTGACCTGATCGTATTTTTGAGTGTAAAGGAGTGACTTATGAAAAAAGAAAATAGTAACTAACATAAGAGAAAAGACTATTTAGGATCATTTGTACTAAATCAAGGTAAGGTCAGACAAAATCATCGATCGATTTCTTGAATGAATAAGGTGTGATTATAAACAACCACAAAAGAAAGAGAAAAAAAAACGTCCTGCGAAATTGTCTACGTTAAAATAAACAAGGCAACGACGCATTACCTACCTACATCAAAATCGCTCGTTTTCATCTAAAATATTATTTAATATATTATCGGATGCTTTACACCCTAAAACATATTTAACTGTAGTACAAAGAAAAAAACGATTTATGAAGTTTTGTTAACAAACAAAAATCAACTAAATGTAGACAAAAAGAATTAATATAAAATTGCCTTGAATTCTCAAAGAACAATCGATGAATAATTTTCCTTTTCTTCTTCTGTCGTTATCATCAATAATTTCTATCTTTCGTCGAACACATATCCATCAATATTGATGATTATGTCGTGATCAAACTAGTTTGAGTATATCATGTAACTGTCAAAAAAGAAACTTGATATGAAGGTAAAATGAACATCATAAAACGTTGTCCTTTATTTGATCTTGTACATAATATATTATTATAAACAAAGATTTATTCCGAAAATATATTCATTTAATCATACAAAACTAGAATACATGATTATTAATACTCAAAAAAAAAAAACAACACACACAATTTATTTTCAATAAATAGTAAAATATTATTTTACATAATTGGATATTAAAAAATATAACAAATAATTTTCTCTTTAATCGATATTTTAGTTTATAGTTGAATTTTTTGTAGATGACGTTTTACATGAATTGCTAAATGATCGGAACGAGCAAATGCTCGACCACAATATTTGCAAGGAAATGGTTTTACACCGGTATGCTTTCTAAAAATTAAAGAAGAAAATCGAAAATTTTTGAATTTTATTTCATTGAATATTTTTCTATTTACCGAAAATGTCGTGTTAATTCATCAGATCGTCCAAATTTCCATCCACAATCTGGCCATGTACATGAATATGGTTTAATACCAGAATGTATTCTCTCATGAACACGTAAAAGTGATAGTTTTGAATAACTTTTTACACATTCAGGATATGAACATAAGTAAATTGTATCATTTCCTTGATGTCTATTATTCGATGATGTTTTTCGTTTTGCTTTCAATATTTCTGAACTTTTTTTTAATGAACTTTTTTTAAAAGAATTATTAAATGAATGAAAATGTAATGGTAAAGAATAATTCTGTATGGTAGATGCATACATATCTTCGGCAGAATATGGAATTGGAGTAGGTAAAGGTAATGATGGTATAAAAGGAACTGTTAATTTATCGTCTAATTGATATCGGTTAGAATCTTCTTTAACAATATCGGTAAGATTATCAATATCATTTGTATTTGAAGATGGTAATGTTTTATTATTGTACAAACTACAACAAAATGTCATTTCATTTGTATTTTTGTCTTGTTGTTGTTTCACAAAAACGTCATATGTAATAGGTTCAAAATATTGGTTATCTGGTGGAAAATATTGTCGACAAACAAGCGAAGAATTCAACGAATGATTAATTGGACTTGAAGAAGTTTTTGAAACTGAATGTTGATATGCATATTCATTTAATGATGCTGTTGAATATTGATGGTGAATTTTAAATGGAATTAAATGTGTAAATAAACTACAATCAGATGAACAATTTGATGAAATTGTTTTAATTAATTCATCATTTGTATCATAATTACTATGAATATCATATTGAGAAATATTATCAAAAATATTGAGACTTTTAAGAAGACTTTTTTGTTCATAAATATTAGGTGTTTGAATTGGATGCAATGAATCTTCACGAACACATGTAGTTTCACGCCATAATCGTTCAATTTCGCGTGAATACTAAAATTAATAATAATAATAATAATAATAATAAAATATCACGAATTATATATATTTTTTAAAATTTTTCTATTAAAAAATTAACCTACTTTATTCGATTTTACTGGATTAATAGAAGTATCTGATTTATGGTATTCACCATTAGCAATTTTAGTATGTTTTAAATGAATAAATTTCTTCATAATAATCAATAATCTGTAGTATATTAATTGTTGAATATTTCAATATTATGCATATCAAGTCCTAGTTAAGTAAACAAGCAAATGTCGTTCGATTTACGAGTGGTTATATAAAATGAAAAAGAAAGACAAAAATTCGTATATATACCTTTGTCTGTATAATGAGAATGTCAATGAAAATGGATTTAAACGCTTTGTTAGAGAATACAAAACAAGATTGGCCAACGAAGCGTTATAGTTATCTATCATTTTTCATAATACAATCCTTATCTATATTTGATATAATTACGTTGACGTTGATGTTTTTTCAACTTGTGTACACCTTGATGAACAGAAAAAAAAAATGCGTTTCTTATGATTAATAGTCAGACATACTTTTTTATGTTCTGTTCATACGCATCGAAATATGTGTGTGTTTTTTTTTGCTTTTTTTTTTTTATTCATTTTCACCTTGGTGTCTGTCATTAAATGGTAACATTAGCAAGGCTATGAGGACGCTTTACTCGATCCATATATCATCATAAATCAACCATTTATAATAGTAATTTTGATGCTTTATAAATATTTGCAAAAAAAAAAAAATACAAAACGCAAGTGCTTAATGACCTGCTATAGAAGCTCTTCGACTTGAAATGAAACTTTTACACGTAATAGATGATTTTTCTTGAAGAAACGATGTACCGAACCTTATATAAGATCGTCTCTCTGTTAATTAATTAACTTCTCTCAAAAATTTGAACTTTAATTAATATATTGTCTTTAAAATAGATCTTATTCTCAGAGATTTTTGAACTTAAAAATCTAGAAAGACTAAGATTAATATGTTTTCTATGCTTTTGAAACGCTCCCAACAACTCTATTCCCAAATTCTCAAAATCTCTGTTTTTTAAACTATTTCAATTAAAAATTATGAACATAAACAAAACACAATAGGCGATCATGAGTCTTGTATTATGTTAAGGAGTTTACTTTCATGATGGCCGCGAAAAAAGATCCTTCTACTTGTGTTTGTTTTATGCTTCTCAATTAAAGATGTAGAATTTAAAAAAACCTACTTCAAAAAAAATGAATACAATTGGATGTATTTCATAAAAACCTATTTTGTAATAGTAAGACGAATTTTTTTTTCGATGATCAACTGAAAATGAAAAGATTTGAATAAGAATTAACCCACCAATTAATTTCAATAATTATTTTTGTTCACATATGAAATGAGCTAGTTAACAAAAAAAGCCTCAAAGATAATTACACTACACGTATTCAGAAGTCACTATAACCCGTTCGTGTATATTTACGTAAGACTGAATGTTCTTTTTTCAATCCAATCAAGTGTATTTACATCGATACTATTGTGCATATATATTGTCGATTGAAAGTTAATCACTAATAATATTCATTAGAATAAATCAAACAATATATAGATGAATAAGATAATATGCAAAGAGCAGTCAACAATAATAAGAATGTTTGATCAAACGTAAAAAGTGACAGAATATGTACAAAGGTATGCAATTGTAAAATAAATATAGAGCAAAACAACGTTTATATTAGATAGATTACTCAAACTTTGTGCATTCAAAAAAACAATTCATCTTGTATAGAAAAATAATTATGGAATATTTTGTGATTTATTAACATAACCTTACAAAATCTTTTCGATGATTAAAATATTCAATTACCAAAGTTCAAAGAGTTTATTATTAATAATTCATGAAAAATAAATTCAATATATTCTAGCAATGTAATAAAAACAATTATTATTGATTGATAAATTTTGAAAGTTTTAAAATCATCATTTTAATATTTTTATTTCTAGAACATATTCAATTTTAAAAAGATTATAATTCAAATAAAATATATTGTTAATTTTAAATAATTTTCAAATGAATACTTTCTTGAAATTGTCGGATAAAGAAATACGACATTATTTCATTATTTAATCTATCAATATGGCTGAATCGTATTCCATTTGTACAATTGAAACGAAAAAAAAAAGAAAGCTATTAGTGGAAGTCTTGTGAGATTAAAATGTAAAACACGATGTAGCTGTTCTTGCTAATTACAAGGAGACTGTTTTATTGTATCCATTTGAGGACATATTTCTTCATCATCACTTTAAGTATTTAACGCCCCTTCCTCGGTCAAAAATCTATTTTTATCCCAGAACAATTGATCTTGTTGAAAATTTCAGAAAATATGTGTGCGAGCCTAGAAAGCTTAAAGTAAAAATTTTAGCTCAAAATATTGAGTTCTTCAAGAATTATTCCTATGTCAAGAGCTAAAAAAGCAGATGTTCGTGTGTCCTAGGTTTCTCTTCCATATTTAATCATACAAATTTCGAGTGGGCATCAAAATGTAGTCAACACTTGCTGCTACAATTTAACAGAGTCCAATTTTTTAAAATTCTTTTTTGTTAATTTTTCGTGTCAGCTTTTGTCAAAAAAGAAAAAGTCCAGCTCTGTTAGGTTGTCAAGCATAATTTTTTCTTCAATTTAAAACCTTTCTGAGCTTTCTAGCATGTAAAATGACTGAGAAATCTGTGATGTACGGACAAAAAAAACTCGTTTTGAGCAAAACGCCACGTGAAGTTAAACTTTTGAAATTCAGATTTTTCCCTTTGTAGAATGATTCATCAGAGACTATATGAAGGGGATGCATAAAGTGCACGTGTTAGAGCATGCGCTGTATATTTCTCCAAGTCAAAAGCCTATAGACAATGTCTCAGGAGTTCAAAAACTGGAATTTACCAAACATTTCCTGCTTTTAAATTTTTCACAAAATCGTGAACGAACCTACTAGAAAACCTCTTAAAACCATTATAAACACTCAGAATAATAGTGATTCCGAAAGTAGAAAATGTTGGCTGTCCGACTATGTAGAAAGCTCAAAAGTCGACATTTTTGACAGAGGGCGTCTTAATCCTTCAAAAATGCAGTAAGGATGTAGTTTATATATTATAACGAGACGTTATTCATATATGGTCTATGATTAGCCATTTGTAGGGTGTTTGTCATGCCTATGGTGATTCATCACTAAGATGTCTGTTGCATATGTGCGGGGGTTGAAGAAGGGTGGGTTTGACTTTCTACCTCTACACTTCAACATTCCGTTTAGACCGCATTTCATAAAAAATTATACATGTATTTTCATGATATTTAGCCAAAATATTTTGTTATTTTTAATAGATTAGAGCAAATTGTCATTCGCTCGATCCAGATGGGTTAGATATATCGAATGATATCTATGTTTAAACGTCAAAATATAATCAATAAAAATGTTATGTCCAATACATTAACGAAAAATGATTATTTACGAAGCAGAGTATATTTTCTATAGCTGTTTTTTTCTTATTCAGCAATAGTTCGTTCTGAAAAGTATACTATTAGATCGGTCTACCAATGACAAACAGAATGGTGTATAATAAGTTCATAATGAACTTTCATTTGATTGAAATCTTCAACATTTCATATGACAGGATATTTCATATATGTCCGGCTATTATCTCAGCCCTCGAACTTGACAATGAACTGATTTTTTGTACGACAAATAGGAAACGAAGAGAGTAAAAAGATATAAATTTCACATAAAACAGTCAATCTAATTAAGAAATATTTCAAGTCACAAAAACTTGTTCCTACCGGTTATTTTCATTTGAAAATCGTTTCAAGTTTAACCAACATATTTCTGTCAAGAAAAAAAATCATATTTTGAGATGATAGAAGAAAAAAAAGACAAAGTATCTCTCAAGTCGATATTTTGCATGTATCTATTAAATGTAGTTTTCTTTTTCTTCTTTTTTTTTATAGAAAAGTAAATCAGAATCTGATTCTCTGAATTTTTTTCTACCTTAATGCAATGAAGAAAATGCGAACATAGTTTTTTTTTCTTAATTGAAACAATTTTTTTCTTCATCAAAAGACGGCACCAATTTTTGTTGTTTTTTTTTTCACTTCCAACAAGTATAACTTGAGATAGGAGTAACATAGACTGCTGAAAATTACAGAAATATAGAAAACTATTGAGAGGAGTATTCTATGAAATTTTCAAGTCACTCGAAGCTTCTGAACAAGAAATATAAATGATTTAGTATAAATAATACAATTATAGATACGTTTAAGAATATTGAATATGACATGTTTTAATTTACAATGTGTAATATGTTATTTCTATTTAGTCAAATTCTTCATCAAATATCTACAATTGAACTTCATTGCTTGTTTTGTGTTTAATTTGAACTAACAAATAAATTATTTTTCTTTTCAGACTTCCTTATCGTCACCAAACTATCTAAATTTGAGCTCTTTCCACTAATAAAAAAAGTTCATATCCGTCACATGAATTGAAATTAAGATAAGTGCATGGGAGAATAGCTTGATGTCGGATCTTTTTCAAACAATGTGATTTTTTTATTTGGCATGTGGTTTTTTTTTCAGAAAAAAAGCGTTAAATCTCTTTCCGTTTTTCTCTGATCGTGCATCCAAGAATTCTTGAAGAAGAAGGCTCGTTGTAGCAAGCTAAATTTTTTTTTGTTTGAAAAGTTATGCAAAGCTACAGTATCTGACAGGAATCATTTTTTAAATTAAAGTTTTTATTATTATTATATAAAAATGCACTTCTATAAATAGATGACCGTTTTTTGTGACTTTTTTGAGGTCCGGAACTTGTCTTTCTTTTTCTCCGCATACAAAATAAGAATTAGAAAAAAAGATGTTGTCACGCACTGCAATCTGACATACTTTTTTTTTCAAACGAAAAAAGAACTGAATATGCAGAATGAAGACTAATAGAGAATTTTAGATTGTCAAATGAGCTATTTTTTGTTTTTATTTGATGAATATCTCCTGAGAATGTGATGGTATAGGCCTGAAAATTTTAACATAATTTCTTCACTATATTCTCAATATTTTCTGAAAATTTCATATGATTTGAATATACCTGATCCAAGATCGATTTTTGAAGATGAAAAAAGAGGCCTTAAAAATGAGCTCAATATCGAACTAACTGCTCTGGTATTAGATATCGTTCTTGTATATTTCTAATAAGCGAAAATTTTTATCATACAATAGATTAAACTTCGACTATCCCATTTATTCTCTTGAAATTTAGAATTTCTTTTATATCGATAGACATTATTCTTAATTTCATTATATAACAAGAAATTCTTATCTCATGAAAAAAATATATAAGTTGACAAGTGATTTGCAAATATGTTCTCGATTGAAAATGGAATTCAAAAATATTGATAAAATAAATAATACGATTTATTGTAAGAATAGGAGAAAAGAATTATAAATAAATATGTAAACTATACTTCCTATGGAAGAAATATACACTGGCTAGCAAAATGACTCAATAAAGTTTGTCTTCAATTTTTTTTTTCGTTATCTTATTCGCTTATCTATTCGAATCATTAAAAAAGTAGAAAAAAATTGAAAATAAACTTTATTGAATCATTTTGGTAGATATTGTATCTTTCATGGAGAGAAATTTCATGTTTTTCAACAACACAGAGTTCTTCAAACTTTTACTATAGACTGTGAACATGAAATGATTTACTGCTTATACATTATTGAAAGTCACTATAACAATAAAATAGATTAATAAATTGATTGAAATCAAATTCTAGTTAGAATTAATAGACCACAGAGATTAAAACATTTGCAAGAATTTGTTTAATGACTATTCAAAATAAAATTTTCAATTTTTCTAAACAATTTTAACAAAAAAAAAAAATCAAATGCTCGATGTTATTTTATATAAATATTGCATTAATAATTTTATTTTCTTTTTCTCATATTCTCTTATTCAAATAAATCTTCTTGTCGATATAAAAAAAAAAATAAACAAAAAGAAAAAATAATATATGTATATAATTATATATATATATATATGCTCATTTTTGAGTTAATAATGGAAGTGATTTGGATACATTAGCTCGTTCTTCTAAATGTGGAGCTGTAATAAAATGAAGTTTTCCAGTTGGTGAACTTGCATATTGTTTTTGTAACCATAAAACAAGTTTACCATCTGTTAAACAACATGCATTTATAGCACCAATACGAAATCGACGTATTAAAATACCATCTGTTGAATGATATAATAATAATTGTTGACCACGTGGATCACATAAAAGATATTGATCATCATTACCAAATGATGTAATTGCTGTAATCCATTTAATATCAGTTTTTATTGATGTATGTTCATTATTGAGTTTCGTAAAATTATGATCAAATAAACAAATAAAATGTTCAAAATGTTTAGCAGATTGAAAACGACGATATACTAATGCAACACGACTATGTGTAACACACATAGCTGCTAGATGACCATTAATATTTGTATTTTGTTTTGTTTGAAAAAAGAATTTAGTATCTTCATATTCAAAATCATCAGTTTTATTAGATAATAAAGGTGGATGAGCATGTTTTTGTATTGTATATGAATCCAAACCAGATTTGTAAGCTTAAAAATGAAAGAAAATAATAATAATAAATTATAAAATATTTTAATTATTATACCATAAAATATAAAACCATCATGTGTACAACCAATAAATCTTGGTGTATATCCAGAATCACCATGTATTGGTTCACATCGATATTTTTTTGCATGTTCTTGTCCTTGTAAATCAAAAAAATACATTCGATGATTTCCAACAAGTATAAGTCGTTGAGAATATTCACACCAAGCACCAGCTAATAATTTATCTTTTTCTGTACCTAAAATTTTTGATAAACGTACACTCATTTCAAGACCTGAACCACGATTAACAATATCAATTGTTGTTGTACTTAATAAAATTAAACTATTGCCTGGTGTACGACGACAAAAAAATGTTTCAAGATAACGATCATTTAATGATATAGCTGTTGGATGTTTACCAATAGAAAATGTACCTTCTAATGGAGTTTGAAATAATTTATATTTACCCAAACGAACTGTTACTGGTATAATATTATTATTTCTTATTTTAGGTTGAAAAGATTCTGTTCGAGGAGCCGTACGAAGTTGAAGAATTTTTTTTGGTTCAAATTTTCCTAATTCAATTAAAGGAGGTTTTGCTTCCGATGCTGATTGACCAAGTGCAAGACGAGCATCTAAACGATGTTGAATATCAATTAGAGTATCTTTATCAATTAATTGATCTTGTTTAAGACATTTATGGAGTATATGAGTATAATCAACAGCTTCTTCACTTGTTAATAATGCAGAACTAAATGTAGGTTTTTTATTTTTGTTTTTAAATGAATGATAAATAACAAAAAGAAAAATTTTGTTTTTATTAATACTTACTCAGTACGTTTTTCTCTTTCTTTTTGTCTTATTTGTAAATTATTTTGAATTTCTTTAATAATTAATTCTTCACATTGTTTAATTTCTGCAATTAAATTATTTACTGTATCTTTTGTACATTTAATAGTTTGTTTAGAAGCACGAAAAAAATTCTCATCTATTTCATCATGTGTTGTTATAGGATCAATTTTACAATTTGTAAGTTGTTGTGTTAAATCATTCATTTGTTTTATCACAGCTGTTCGATGTTTAATACTACATTTACCACAAAATACATCTTTACAATGATCAATACATTGAAAATGTGCCATTGAACTACATTGTGAACATATTTTAGATGATAAACTATAAGTAATTGGAATATTCATAGTAGTTGTTATACTCATTATTGTAGATTTTAAAACTCTCTTGTACAAAGTATTCAACGATTGTCTGAAGAGAGGAATAAAAAAAAAATTTCTCTATTAAAAAATAAGAGGCATAAGAAGCTATTGTTGTTGTTACTGTTCACTTGAATTTTTCTTTTTCTTTTCTTACACTCACAATCGATATGTGTATGTATGTGTTTTTTTTTTTTACTTTTACTTTTTCTTTATGTTCTGTTTCTCTTTTCGTTTTCCGTTTCCACGACGTTTGAAGAGCAAACATACAAAAGTAAATTAACAACGACAAATAGTAACGGAAAATTTTTTTTATATGAAACATATGAACTGTAATCTTTTAAATTTTCTTAAATAAATAAATCATACGAGATATAAGAGTGTTTTATTTTTAGTACACTACAATATACATTGAAGTAAAGATGATATTGGTTGCACGATTTTTTCAAAATCGTATCAATGATGAATGATGTTTTCTTTTTCGGTAGTTTAATTGAGACAATTGCTACTGATTTTTATTTGTCGATGTTGTTTTTCTAACAATAAAAGAGTACGTAAACTAACTCAAGGACATTGGAAATATTCGAATTGAATTAAAAGTCTTACTAGGAAACTAATAAATTTAAAATATAAGAGTATATCGATGAGACTTTAACTTTAAAAACACTTTGATAAAGTAGTTAACCCATTTACTCCTCATAACGGTATCCGAAGAGGCACTTATGAAACGACTGTTGCAATAGAGTATTGGCCTCTTTGATACGGCAATAGAATATATACTAGATTGATCAGGCGTGCTTCCCAGTATGCAGAGTAACCCGACTACTTTGGTTACCATTAGAAGGTGATGATATGAAAAATTCTATTTTTTATTTTTTTTTTGTGAGTAGCTTGTTGATTTCGCTAAAATACAATCTATTTTTATAATTCAACAACACGAATAAAAATAACAACACATGGGCTTCTGAAATCATTTTCTCTGTACATAACATCTGTTTTTCTTGAAGTAAGAGTGTGGAATAGGTTGCATGTCGTTTAACTCTTTTCTTGTCCGACCTTGACAGTTCACGTCAAACATTTATATAATAACAAATGATGCTTGTATTTATAAATAACGGCAATCTTTTGACTTATCTATACATAAATATAAACAAGTATTATGTTTAGACGAGAATGTCTAATTTGTTTTTCATGTCATTGCCCCTCTCCCCAATTGCAACTCCAGTTGTCACTTTATGTCGTACAATCTCTTGTTCAACTAATTCGTGTAAAAATTTTGAAATGTATTTTATTTAATAGCAGCAACTTGTGTCGATGCTTATCACACAGTACATCATCAAGATATATATATCTTGTTGCTATAAAAACAATTAAGAAAAGAAGGTCTTTTTTTTTGATAATCTCATACTCGACATATGTAAAAATCTTTGCTAATTTAACGAAACTTTGTGACGTAAAAATTCGTTAAAAATTTAACGATTAAAAATGTTACAATTTTGATCATGAAAACGCGTTAAAAGAGGAATTTATATCAATACGCACTTATATAGGTGGCATGTAGCTCGAGTGAGAAAGTTAAAATATCACACGTGTGAAAACGAATGCAATGTTTAAGGATATATAATGAGTTAGTTATCATTACAATGACAATCACGCGTGAAAAAACGTGAAAATTGTAACGCGTTAAAACAAATTTTCCAAATCTAACAAAAGTTCATGAAAATTTTCTTCGTGAAACTTCATTAATTTGCTTTTTAAGGCAACTTTTGGACTTAACTGGAGCAATTATTTCGCTAAACTTTTTTTTTATGATGTGGAGCAAAAATGATGATGTACGAAGTACAGAATTACATTCCTTTAGATATAAAATCCATAGTAAATTTTAAAGAAAAAATGAAAGAGGATTATCTTTGTATAGAATTAATTCAAGCGATTTTGCTAGCGATTAATACAAAGTTAAGATTTCTCTAAAGGAGAATTCTGCTTAATCTGATAAAAAGCTTTTGATGTCTGGATTGATATAGTTCACAGACACACTTGATATTTCGTAAATATAAGTCTTTCAAGATGATTTTTCTGTAATGTGCACAAATAAATATGTTACACAAAAAATTCTGAATATTGTACACATGAAAACGATTAGTAAATTGAATGATGGATAATTAAATGACATTCGCTAACATTTAAAATTATCATTAAAACTCGTTAAAATATTTCACTCGTGAAAACAGTTACTAGATTTAACGAGAATCAATCAGTTAAGTTTCGTGAAAAATGCAAAAATTCATGAAAACGCGTTAATATGTTTAACGCATGAAGATGAATACTAAATTTAACGATATTCAATATGGTAAGATTGGTTAAAAATAAAAAAACTCAAGAAATATCGTTAAACTTCTTAACGCGTGAAAATGAATGCAACGTTTAACGATACATAATGGATTAGTTGCAGGTAAAGCGACAATCACGCGTGAAAAATCTAATGCATTCGCACAAGTTTTCGGAATATAACGAAAGTTCATAAAATTTTCTTCGTAAAATTTCGTTAATTTGTCTATTAACGCATTTTTTTATGTTAATTTTAAGAATCATTTCGTTAAATACCCTTTTATTCTTACATGAGAAGGAAATCGTTTGGATGAATTGAATGGTCCAATCGATGTGTTGATCGACAAAGAGACATCTAGTCTCGTTATCTGTGATCGAAACAATCGACGAGTTCTACGATAGTCTTGTGATAGTAGCACAATGCAAGAAGGAATCCTTTTCGATAACATCAGGTGTTGGGGATTGGTCATGGATGATCAGAGATATTTCTGTATCTCTGACACCGGCAAACATAAAGTAAGACGATACAATATTAGAGACAAGAATAGAACTGTCGTAGTCAGTGGCCATGACAAAGGTGATGATCTCGATCAACTCAACTGGTCCACCTACCTCTTCGTCGATAGACAGCAGACTGTCTACGTGTCAGACAACTATAGTCATCATGTGATGAAATAGGATAAAGATATAACAGAAGGGATTGTTATCGCTGACGATCAAGGCAAAGGGAGTTCTCTAACACAATTGTCGAGTCCTAAAGGACTATTTGTCGATACGTTGGGTACCCTGTATGCAGTAGATTGTATGAATGGTCGAGTGATGTGTTGGTCTAAAGAGGCGACACAGGGCACTGTCATTGTAGGTGGAAATGATGAAGGAAAACGAGCAAATCAGTTCAACAGTCTCCAATGTTTGTCCTTGGATCGACATGATTATCTCTATATCGCCGATGCTTGAAACTATCGAGTTCAACGATTTTCAATAAAAACCACAAATCAACGTGATTCATTTTTTGCTCCCAACAATGAAATCAAGTTGAATAATAAAAAAAAAGCCGCGCAATCAGAAAATACCGCGGTGACCTAAGGGGCCTGTGCACATGGGGTAGACTTATATACACATGATAGTATATGAGTGTGAGTGTAGGTGAAGGAGGGACTAACATCTACACTTAGCCTGATGCGAAAAAAGTATAATAATAAAGAAAGAATGAATATTTTCGAAAATATCTGTTCTTTCTTTCTTCCTAGCCATTTTTGTGTTAGTGCGTATAAATTTTTGTTGCATCAGATTCTTTCTCGTGAAGATGACAAGAGATACTCATCGAAAACTCCAGATAGAATAATAACTCATTTAAATAAAAAAAAAATCTAAAAATGTATTTCATTGCACTGAGCTACATTTATTTCGTTATTTATTGATAACCGTATCAACAAAATTTTGTGTTGTCTTTTCTTAATCCTCAAACCATAAAACGACGGAGGAAAGAATTGTAAAATACGATCATAATTAAGAAAGTCAATTTTTTGAGTGTGAACCGAAAGTTTGAAGGATTATGATCCATACTATTTGGATTTTCATAAGAACTTTTTGTAGACTTTCGAATGAAATAATCAAAGTCTAAAATTTCTCTGCAGCCCACTCCTGCTTACGTGGATCAGTATTTTAGCGGACTCCCTCTTCAATTTGGATCAAAATGATGTTTAATATTTGAATAGCCATATTTTTATTAAAGAGAAAAAAAAGACAAGAAAATTTTTCAATTAACTAAAACAATATCATCATTCTCCATTTGTTCTTTTTCATTTGATAAAGATGAATTTGATTGAACATCTAATAAATTCTTATTATTAGACTGATATAATTGTTCATTTGATCGCTGATACAAACTATTATCTTTATCATTCCATGTTAAATTTGACATAACAAATTGTGTATGTTGAGTTTTTATATGATGTTTTAATGAATCTTTTCGTGAATAACGTTTACCACAAAATTGACATTCTATAAAAATAAATTGATTTATATTTAAGAGAAAAATTGTTTTTTTTTTGCAACTAACCAACTTTCCATATATCTTGTGAACTATGTGTAATATAATGTCGATTAAGACCTGATCGATTAACATAAGAATTAAAACAAAGTGGACAACGATATTGTCGTTTGCCATCAGAATGAATTATTTCAACAATTGAATCAGTTAATTTTGGTAAACCAAAACGTGTTATACGTGTTGAACTAGATCTATCATTATCATTAATATAATCTAATAAAATTAAAAATTATCATAGAAATTTTTATTTTAAAAAATTTTTACTTATTTGATTAGAATTTTGTTGTTGGTGCTGTTGTTGTTCAATAGTATCAGGTGGAATTAATTGTTCAAGACTTTGTAATTCATCAAGTTTTCGTTGTTCACAATTATGTAATTTTGTTTGATCATTATTATAAAATTGAAAACAATGTTTACAAAATATATAACCTTTTTCATGCATTGAATAATGATTAAGAAATGTTTCATGTGTATGTAAACGAATTTGACATTGATTACAAAGAAAATATTTCGATGAGTTATGAAGTTTAGTCGTATTGATTTTATATTGTTTTTCATTTTCATCGAATTCATCTGTTTCAATAAGATTATCAATTGTAAAACGAAATGTATATCGATGACCACATTGACAAATAAATATTTGTGATGTATTAATTAATGATTTTTCGGAATTTTCCGAATGAAAATATTCAAATTTTCTAATATTTGAATAACTAGAAATATTTAAACGAGATTTAAGCCAATTAAGAAATTGATTTATAGAATTTTTATCACTTTGTTGAAGAAATTGTTCAATATCATTACATAATGAAAATACATTTGCCATTGAATTATTTGAATGATTCGTTGATTAGTTGCTAAGGATATCTTATCCAAGAGCTAATGGAAAATAGTGGAGCGAAAAATAATTTCTTTTTTCTTTTTAATTGATTTTTCCACAGGGATAAATTCTATGATTTCAAATAACATAAACAATGAAGTTTATACTAAATGCTAACTTGTTTAAACATAGAGATTTTTGAATATATAATTAGTAATTATCGGCTATAGAATAATGGAATTTTTTCAAAATTGTAGACATACAACTGGTTATCTTTATAGGCGATTAATAAAGTTAGATGACACGTTGTCAAAGAAAGAAAAGTATTGAAAACACAATATTGTTGAAAACTTTCTAATCTGTACCAACAAAAAAAACCTCTATCGCATACAAATAGTTTATTCATTCTATTACATTATTGTTGAAAAATTCCTTCCCATGTGCATATATGTCAATTTTTGTCTTCTTTGCGTCATGATCCAGACTACTGCTTCTATTTTTGTTCATCAAAATATCTTTCTTATGTTATTCATCCATAGTTTATTTTTCTTTCTAAAAGCATATGTGGCCATTAAATTATTTGTCGTGATAAAGTATTTACCTTATTCATCTTTCGATCTCAACAGGCATCGTGTTCGCAAAAGTAACAAGGGGATGCGTCTTTTGATGTATGATAATTATCGGTATAAGATAAATAAAGTAACTGTGAAAGTTAAGTATTAGATTTACCAATAGTGTATGTATAGTGTTAGTATTCATACAGATTCCTGATAATCAATCTATTAAAAGTAAAAGTAATTGTAACAGTCATTTACCATTCTCATAAGAGATAGAATGGCGAACATTGAAAAACATCCTTTACAAATGTAAACTTATGGATAAAGTAAGTAATGGAGAATTCCCAGTAATCTCAGTCCGTATGCAATATTTTCGACGTTTTTCAACTGTATCATTAATGATGACTATGTGAGCTGCAAAGAAAAATTTCCCGTCTGTCATGGTTGATGATTTTGATAAGTTTATTTAAAAATTAATATACCAATGGCAGTACTAAGATCAAAGTACTGTCAAACTCGAGTCATTAACTTTCTATAAATTATGTTTTCATTATATGAGACCATTATCGCATAGATCTTCACTTCATCAATAGCTGTAATTATGAAGTTTTTATATGAAATATTTGACTAGAGTATATAATTCACTGAAGAAAATCTCAAGGCAAATAGTTGAAAATAAACTCAATTACGAGTTTTGCTTTTCACAGAATACCATCAACTCTCATGCTAGGAATAAACTTCATAAATCAAGCAAACTACAATCGTTTAACACGAAATATTTATCGATCATAGAAGAAACATTGAGCTCTCAAAAAAAAGGTCAAATGCTGCAAGATTTCTTGCCACCATTAAGATATCCTTGTTTGAAGAAAAAAGTTTATGTTGACCTTCTAGCTCCTTTGAATGAATGTTGATCAAGTCCTGGATGTTATCTGCGATTAAGATTTATTGTTCTCTATTAATCGCCAAAATATGTAATCCAACGAGTTGCGTTTAGATACTTTTTAACTGGTATATTAGAACTTTTCCACTAAAATAAAATGCATCGATCATGACAGTATCGCAGGCTCTAGCATGAAAATGTATCATAGTTTATTGGCTAACCATTTATTCATCATTTTGTTTTGCATGTGCATCTACATATAACCGAATCGGTTGAACATACGTAACTTTACGCATTTTCGTATATCTTTTACTCTAGATTATTTCTCGATTAGTCATTGTTCGAGAACAAATTGAGAAATTGATCGATGCTCACGAATGAACTGCCTCAAAGTGGTCTGATCGACGTCAAACCCATTTGAGTGAATCAGGTCTTAAGATATTATTGTATTGGACTCCAAGAATAGATATTACTAATTTCAATTAAATTGGAAAAGTTAGTCACATTCTTATATCCCTAGACAAAAAAAAATAGCACAACGTACTCTGTATATATTATGAAAATAATAATAATAATAATAATAATAATGAGAAAATTTAGAAAAGAAAAAATATCCTGAGATGTATGACAATATTTATTTATTAATTAATTTTTATTTGACTATCACTGTTTTATAACAAATCTATTGAAAGACATTTTGTTTTAATAAACAATATACATTAAGGAATGTAAATCTAATATAATTGAAGAATATCATCAAAAAGTGCTTTGGCTGTATGAGCAATATCAACAGCATATTCACCCATTTTATCATAATTTCGTTGACGAACTGTTTCAATTAATGAAACAACTAAAATGGAAACATGACCATAACGTTGTTCAGACTAAAAATAAAATAAAGAAAATATTTAATTAATTATTAAAGAAAAAAAAAATAAACAAAGAAACTATGTACCATTTCTTTAATAGATAGAGGTGCATAATCAAGTGTTTGTAAAAGATCACGAACAGCAACAGCAACATTTTTAACTAATTGCATTTGTTCTTTATCATTAATTGGTGATAATGGACGATTATATATTATAGGTATTCCATTTTTATAATCAGTTTCACTTTGTCGTGTTAATTTAAGTACAGTATTAATAATTTGTTTGGTTTGAGAACGAAATGAATTAATTAATAGTGATGATGTTATGAAGTGTTCATCTTTAGATTTTGATGATGATTTGATATGTTTATCATGAAATTGTTTAGTGTTAAGTGAAGAATTTGATGCATTTGATGAAAGCTAAAATAGAATGTCATCATCTGTTCAAATTTCGAGAATTTAAAAACAAAATTCAACTATTACAAGTATCGAATGTGTCTAGAACAGTTTTATTAACGTTTGAAAACTGTTTACGAAATTGAGAAAAATGAAGTCTTTTAGATTTACTACATAGAAATCGAAAGTTTACATCAATAATTTCAATTTTATCGAGACAGCAAAAAGTAAATGAAATTAGTTGTCTTCAAACAAAATATCCATACTAGAAGCAAAAATACATCAAACTCGTTCATTTAACATTACTTCTCTTTGTATTTTGATTACTTCAGCTACTTGAAGAAAGTATCATCAATTAGGTATGCACCGACTCCAAACGTTTGGATTCGATCTTGACGACAATTATTCTTACTTAATTAATAAAAGGAAGTAGAAATAAGCGAAAAGAGAGTCCTTCAGAGGTAAGATCAGCCATTTTTGTTTTGATCTTTCTATCTAAATTTGTAGGATTCTGAGAGCTAACATCTCGAATTTGCTTCCGCGTCTTTTCTTATGTCTCTCATTAAAAAAAATCCGATTTTCGGAAAAGTTCAAAACAATTTCTGAGAAATGGTCTTAAGCGTCAGAAAACATTTTTTATCCAGTCGGATAAAGCTTGATGGAGACCATTATATAGTTAAATGCAGTTCTATAGAAAATCACGGTTTTTCAGAAATGGTTAAAAGAAAACGGAAAGGATACTATTTAAGTATCAATTACTTGGATATAATAACGTGTTATCTTTTTTTATGAATTTCTCATATCTAATTAAAAATCTTAACATCAAAGGCAAAATGAATAATACAGGAATCGCAACGGCGTGTATCTTGAAATCAAGAAAATAGGTAGAATGTTGCAAAATTTATTGCAATCTTTAAACAATGTGAACAATAATCAAAGGAGAGTGAAAAAAACATGCAGTAATATTATAATTTTTTTCGTTCAGATATACATTTCTAATTCTGCTACTTCCTTTTTGTTATTTTTAATGTTTTTGCTTTTCTTTCCATATATACCTTATACCAAGGCTGCTATTTTTTAAACATTCTAATAAGATTTCCTCGATTTAGGATAGGGTATACGTAAAGTTCAATTTTTTAAAGTAGGGTACGATGGTGGATAAATAATTTTTCAAAATTTCGGACACTTTGTAAAAAGACGAA
Organism: Rotaria sordida; assembly: GCA_905250125.1. Lineage (NCBI taxonomy): Eukaryota > Metazoa > Rotifera > Eurotatoria > Philodinida > Philodinidae > Rotaria > Rotaria sordida. The sequence continues at coordinate 77,136 of CAJNOL010000436.1, forward strand.
TATGATAAGGATATCTTTCTACTGAGATAAAAATATTTTGAATTTTATTTGTAGGAAATGAACTTGATGTTCATTTTTGACCCAAAAAAAAGAGCGAAGAAATTAAACATTTCTAGGATAATTCTACTTCAAGAAATACGATGAAAATCTTTTAATCAAATAAATGCTAGTTAATGGTCTTCATTGGTTATAATATATTAGAAGTTCAGTTATATTCTTATTCTCTATTATCTAAGCAGACAAGAATTTCTAAAAACGTATATTCAGCAAACACCAAAATCAACTACTTCCAGTATACAAGGCGTTGAAGAGATTAACTTTTGCATTTGGAAAATGTACAATAATTTTTTTCTGCAATATTTTGATATTGAGAGAAAACTTTTTGAACGATTTTCAAATGCAAAAATTGCTTTTTTAAGCGTCTTCGTACACCTTTTATAATAAAAGAAGTTGGTATTCAGAATGAATGCGAAAACACTCAAACAGAAATAGCAATTAGAATGTTTTCATATTATAGAGTAAGTCTCACTCTACAACCTAATCTATAAAAATACTTTTCTTATAGTTTGAATTAAAACAGTATTTATTAAAATACAAAACTGAACTACACAAAAAAATTTGTACAAGTTTCCATTAAAGATTTGTTCTCAATGAATTAACTTTAAGCCAGAAAATAAATTCTTCATACATACGGCAAAACATCCTTTAGCACACATCATCATATAGTTCTATGATGAATACTTTTTGACAAACCCTCAACGATGTCTAGGACATGGAGATTTTACTATATTTTAACAATTATTAATTTTCCCAGAACAAAAATGCATGAAAAGACAAGTAACAATGAACAATAGTTAATGTCTTTATTCATTACCACCTTTCAGGCACCTAGTAAACGTATCTGTTTCTTGTAAACGACTGCTTTTTAAAAAAGTGCGAAAGATATTCATTGTAAAGAGATAATACTGTAATTGAAAAGAGCATGAAATTCTGATTCCAATTGATCACTTTTGATTCTCTTCGATGACTTATAAGTCAATGAAAATTGACAAGATCATGTTGTGTAAAGACTTTATACACATAGGTTATAATACATTTGTTAACTTGTCTATAATTTTTGACTTGATTCAGTTTGGTTTCAAAGAAAAAAAAACATACGAACCGATCCCATCTCTGATCGACACTTACTTTCGATTCAGTACTAATATCATGTGGAAGATTATGATTATTATTGACTAAATATAGAAATAAATATGATGAACAAGATCTTTTTTTTTTTTTGTTAACTAACTTTGTAATCGACTACCAATAGATCCATTTTTACTAGGCAAAACTGGATTAGATGATACATCATAATCTGCTGGTAATAATATTGTTAATGATGGTATTTCTGATGATGATGATGATGATAAAGAAATATTTTCAGCTTTTAAATGAATATTTGTTTTAACTTGATTTAAAATTAATTTTAAGCGTGTTTCAATTTGAATAAAATTTGGTCGATTTGTTGGTTCATATGACCAACATTCTTGCATTAAATCATATAAAGATTTTGGACAATTAATATGAGGTAATGGTAATCGTATACCATTTTCAATTTGATCAATAACATCTGGATTAGGAATACCTTGAAATGGTTTTTTACCCATTGTTAAAATTTCCCATATACAAACAGCAAACATCCATACATCAGATAAATGAGTAAAACGACGAAAATTTATTGATTCTGGTGCCATCCATTTTATTGGTAATTTACCTTTTGATGCTATGAAAAAAAATAAAGTTTTATCTTTTTTTTTTATTCTTTTGACTCACCTTTATAATATGAATGATCAAGTGTTAATTGTCTTGAAAGACCAAAATCAGCTAATTTTACTGATTCATGACTTGATACAAGAGCATTTCTTGCAGCAATATCACTATTAAATAAAATTATTTCCTTTTTTTTTTGAAAATTTTTTCTTACCGATGAACAAATTTTTTTGATTCAAGATAAGCTAATGCCGAAGCTAATTGTTCACAATAGAGCACTAATGTTAGTAAATCAAAATTATTTCGATTAGCAACTAAATAAGCACGTAACTAAAAGAAAAAAAGAAATGAATAAAATGATAAGAGATATTTTAATAAAAAAAATTTCTTTGAATAACTTCGCCTAATTGTGCTAATTCCATAATAAGTAAAACAGGTTGTTCAGTACAAACTCCAATTAATTTAATGATATGTGGATGATAAAATTTTTGCATAACATCTACAAAAAAAAAAACAAATCAAAACTAATACAGAATGATCCAAAAGTCATCCGGTAATTTTTGCTAACGAGTCAATTTTAATAGGAATAAGATAGACAACTGTGGTTTTTATCGTTCGAAAGAAACTGTACCACTACATAATTCAAAAATATCGGTTGATGATCTAATTTTCAATCAGTATGCTTCACAAAAATATTGATAGTTCGATGATGTTGATACAGAAGTTTAATTCCAGAAAAAAAAACGCGCTTCGATATGGACAAGATAATTCACACCTCAGGACTAGGACTAACACTTTTTTTTATTGGAAACAAATATCTTTTATGGTCATGTAAAACTTGCATCAAATGTCATATTGTTATGACTCATGCGTTCTAAATAGATATGGACAAGTTAGTTCGAATGCCAGGACCAAAAATGACTAATCCTGCTCATGTCTAAATTCTCTAGATCCACATCCAAATCTGAAACATTGATCTGTTTACGAGTTATAGGCGCAATATTAGACGATGAGGATATGAATCGTGAGTACGAGAATCTAGCACATGTCTTAAGACCACCGACTGACAATTCGATCATCAACTGGTATTAGTCAATCTGACACGATCTCTTTTGAACGGTGAAAATTGCAGCTCTCTATCTTGTTTTTACCAAAGCTTATTTGCAAAATAAAGACTATCAAGTGACTTTTGAATCATCCTTTATATTACAGTAACTGAAAAACAAAATTTCTTACATGCTTCATCTAAAAATGTTTCTGTTGTTGTTACATCTTGAATTTTACATGTTTTTATTGCAACATTAATTTCTGATTGTTGATCAGTCTAATATGAATAAAAAAAACCTAAATCATAATTGAGGATATGAATAAGAAAAAACTTTACTTTAAGTATTCCTCGATAAACTTCACCAAATTGACCATCACCAAGTAATTCAATTAATTGAATTTGTTTACGATCAATTTGATAATCAGAAGATAATACATCTGCATAATCTCCACTCAAATCATAATAATCATCATCATCATCATCATCATCAGCTAGAAGAAAATGATATTAATTATTAATAATTTAGAAAAAAAAAAATCTTTTACTTTGATGACGACTACAAATAAAATCTGAAGAGTATGAAGTTGAATAATTCAATGGTGATGATGCTTTTGTTATTAATGAATTTTGTGTATCAATAATTGATTGCCAAAGAGAATGTGTACTTCTATTGACAAGCATACAATAACTATCAATAAGAATAGCTAAATCATTAGCTTCAGAAAACGATGGAAAACTAAATATTAAAGCCTAAACAATAATTTTATTTATTTTTGTATAAAAGATTAAAAGAAAATTCTAACTTCGGATGATCCAGCAATGATTAATTTTAGAAGACCACGATCATCTGAATTACCTTTTGTTGTTGATATTGATAAAACGTTTTCAAATGTTGTCATTTTAGTTAACTATTTTTAGAATATATGCAATTCACAAGAAATAATATATAAACTTACTTCAGTTGAATTATGTGTTCGATAACTGATACCATCTAATGGACCAAGAACCAAACTAATTGGTACTGACCATTCAGCCTGAAGCGAAAAGAAATTTTGTATATTGAAAAGCAACTATAATTTTCTTTATAGTCATTTGCTGTGTGTGTTCTTTCATATCGAAAAGCTTACTTACTTTTATGAAACACGATCTAATTCAAAAGAGTGTAGTGGTAGAAATTTGGGCCCACTCCCTCCGCCCTTCACAGTTCGTGACAGACACTTTCTCAACCGATCATGGATTGTGACGGGCACATTCACAATTCTCTCCTTGAGGATACGAATAATAGCTTTTCTTTATCTAGAATTTCGATTTGTTTATTTGTGCTTTAGGCAAACTTCAGGCAAATGTTTTCTACAGCTAGGTACAAGGCAATATTATTGTACCTTAATCTATGGAGCAAGGTAGAATATGAAATGCTGCAGTGTTGTTAAAATACATTGATTATATTTTCTCAATCGAGTTCATGATTAATGTTTGCTTTATCTAATAAAAGTATGAGAATTATATTCTTTTCATGCATAACTGTAAATGAAAATTTTGAATATTACATCCAGATCATTCTATTATAGATTTTTGTTTTTCAACTACTTCCCCCCCCCCCCCCCCGAAAAAAAAATACCGCTGTTTTTGAAGATGAAAACTGTATATTTACTTACACCAAGATTACATGTAAATATTTCTTGTTCCCAATTCCATACATTTTTAAGTAAAAAACAAAATCGTTTAATACATTCTTCTTCAGTTAAACTTTCATATTTTTTTAAATATGTTTTAATATATTTTCGAAGATTTCGAGACTAATTAATAAATCTAGATAAAAAAACATCTATTATTTAAATATAAGATAACAAACTTTATATGAATCAATAAGTGATTGTGGAAAAAATGTTCTTAAACCAAGTTCATTTTCAAGATAATCCATATTAATTTTTTTCTCTAATGTTGTTGAATTAAGATCTTTAAAAAGTTTATATATTTCAAGTGAACCTAATTCAATAGCATCATTCACTGGTATATAATCAGATTTTAAACGCATATAATCAATACGAAGCTAAAGAATTTAAATATAAAATATTAAAATAAACAAATAAATAAATATACTTGTTCATACAAAAATCCAAATGTGGATTTATCATGTACAAACTCATCAATTGACGGTGGAAAATATCGAAGACGAAGTTCAAATCTAAATTTTTAATTTTATTAAATATTTAAATAAATACTTAGAGTATACCAAAAGTAGTAACAGTAGCATTATAATATATATACTGAAAGTGCAAACAGTGATCTAGAATTCTATATCATGAAAGATCTGATAGATCACTCTTTGTCTTCAATTTCTTCTTGTGTTTGACGAAACTATGATTATCACTTTTCAACTGTTCTGCGCGGTGGCGCCTGATCACCGAAAACAAAATATAGTTCATCATGAATAATTCTCGCCGGAATATATAGTGGAGTGCAAACTTTAATATAGAATTAAAAGTTTTTCCAATCGACCTAAATCAGAGGCAGAGCCCTGCGCAGGACTTCGATTCTGGCTTAGTAGGAATGACTGTGAAGAATTTTTCTTTTGGTGTTACATAAGGTATTTTTATTCTTATATAGTAACGATTTTATTCTTCACATATTAAGTAATGAATAAAAATGCACTACTTTATAGGTTTATAAATAAGTTTCAAGAAAAAATAAGTCATCAGAAAGCCATTCTCATTAGCAAAGCGTACAAGCAGAAGTGTATGTGCTAGTCAATAAAAGGTCTTTGAAGTTTCCTGAAGTCAAATAGTTTGACGCCACAGAGTTCGAATCAGAGGTGAATAACTTTGATTGGAACTCTAATATTAGCATACCAACCGAAGAATAGTGAAACAGCGGGTGAGCCAGAATAAATTGCACTAAATGTTTTTGCTTTTTTCATTTACTTTCTATTCATGAAAAATGCTCATTTATTGAATGAAGAATAACGACATTCAAAAGTTGATACGGCGATTGTACAACGAAAGCTATAGTGGAAATGAAAGTTATAAAAGTTTACGTGGTTTGGTTTCAAGATGAACAATCTTTTACTGGTTAAAATCATTTAAAGCTATTAGTGCAATTGAATTAAAACCCTCACCAGGCCACACAAGAGTGATTCGTTCAAAATATCTACTCCAAAAGGTCAAGCAAAGAATATCAAACAAGAAATTGATATCAGTAAGGAGCTTAGCAAAAAAAAATGAAGGTGCCACGCAGTAAGATTCGTCGTATAATTAAAGACGACTTGAGTTATAAAGCTAACGTAAAGCAGGTGGTACCAAAGCTTACCAATAAACATAAGATGAAAAGAAAATCGTTTGGAATTTGGGTTCGAAAAAACATCCGAAAATCTATGAAAAAATAAATTTTATTTTTCGATGAAAAACATTTTGATCTTAATGACATGTATAATAGACAAAATGAACGAATTTATGCTGGTGCACGTGATGAAGCCGACGAAAAAGGTGGTATACATTGTAAAACAAAGTTTTCGACTGGTGTCATGGTTTGGTTAGGAGTTTGTGATCAAGGAGTCACAGTGACCGATATATTACCTACGGTATTAAAAGATGGTAAAAAAATGTTAGGCAATGAATTCATCTTTCAACAAGACGGTGCAAAATCTCATATTGCCAAAAACACACAATTATGGTGTAAGAAACGATGGCCATCAAATAGTCCAGATCTTAACCCTATGGACTATTGTGTATGGAATGAACTTTGTCAACAAATAAACTGGAATCGTATTATTGATAAACAAACATTAATTCATGATATTAAACAAGATGTAGAAAAGATTCCAATAGAAGTTGTACATCAGAATGTGGCTAATTGGATAAACCGAATTTATCAGATGTTACAAATTGAAGGAGATTATTTCTTTTGAAATAAATAAATTATTTTGTAGAGCTTGAAATTCTCTATCGTTTGATATATATAAATAAATATTTTTCTTGGACAAAAAATAAACGAAAAAAGCAACAAAACACTTACTGCAATTTATTCTAGCCCATTCATTACTATAGATTTTTAGAGTATTATTTGAATTATTAGTATATATAAAGAGAGAAAGTAGCACCCAAGCCTTTTATAAGATATTATAATGTTACTATTACTACTTTTGATATGCTCTACGTAATTAATTAATTTACTTTAATTCATCAGCAATTCCATACAATATCTGTACTTTTTCCATAGTCATATTTGAATGAACCCATTTATTCACGATATTATTTTTATTTAATGATGACAAAACTATTTGTTGTTCTTGTCCAACATATGTTACACGAAGAGCAAATGACAAAAAATAAACTAAATCACAAGATGAAAGACGACCTTTTAAAGCTATACGAATTAAATCCTAGAAATTAAAATTTAATAAAAAAAGAAAATCAAATCTCATCATTCTTTGATATATTTTCATACAGCAATAGTTGTCGATGATGTATATCGTAAAGTATGAAAAGAACCATTTGGAAAGTAAATTTTTAAATATGTCATTTTATTTATATTTATATCAGCATAACCAATGCCAATATAAATGATTTGAAGGATAACCGCATAATCTAATCTATTAATTCGATTCGTTCATAACTAAACCATTGATATATCAGAATAATTTAAATAATGACCTCTATCGTTTGATTATTTAATACGTTCTCTGATTAACTACAAGAGGGTGTGGGTGTGGGTAGAATGAGTAACGTCAAGAAGCTTTCAGCCAATCATGTTAAAAAGATTACTAACGACACCTAGCGGAGCTTTTGAATGCCTCTTCTTTATAGAAAACCAAAATTATCATATGACAGAGAAAAATTTTCTCTATCTACTGATACCTAAGTGATATTTGGCCCTTCTCAAAATCGGAAAACACCAATCATGTTGAGCTCACTTTTGTTTCTCTTATCTCACTATACTATTTGCCGTGTGGATCTGTACTGTTCAGGAGAGACATGACGTGTTGGGATCAAGATACAAGTCAGATGTTAGGTGAACGTATTGTTTTTAATGGATTGAATTCCGAAAAAATGTTTTCATCTGAAACAGTTCCATTACCGGAACTTGCACCAGGAGAAATTCTTGTTAAAGTAATTCAATATGTACATAGATACGAGAGTTTATTTATTTTTTCGTTTCTTTAATGTTATGTAAAGGTTCGTTTAGCATCGATTTGTATGAGTGATGTACATACAACTACAGGTCAACGTGTAGAACCAACACCAAGGTAATTTATTAATTTAAAAGAAATAGATTAATTATTTTTAACAAATGTTCTCTTTCTTTTCTTTTAAGTGTTCTCGGTCATGAAGCTGTTGTTGAAGTTATTGCTCATCGTCGACCTGAAAGTGATTTAATGAAAGGCGATCGTTTAACATTTTCAATTGCTGATTCTTGTACTAAATGTGAATTTTGTTTAAAAGGACTTTCACAAAAATGTACTAAATTATTTAAAGTATGTTCTAAAAAACAAAAAGTTCTTTTTTTTCATATGAATTTAAAATTTGTCTCATTTTTTTTCATTTAATATAGTATGGTCATGCAAAATTAAGTGATGGCTCAGGTTTTAATGGTTGTTATGCTTCACATATTATAATTCGAAGTGGTACTCATGTTGTCAAAATACCTAATATTATATCTGATCGATGTGCAGCACCAATTAATTGTTCATTAGCAACAGTAATGTGTGCTATGGAATTTGTACCGAAGATTAAAAATGGACGAGCTTTTGTTCAGGTATATTGATTTCTTTTTTTTGTTTAATGAAAGATATCTATATGATGATATTTAAGATTGAGAATAAATATTCAGTTGAAATTCGAAAAACTGATTAGTAAAGAATATTCACTATGAATAGATCTCTGTAGACTTGTGTGTTATAAAGTAGGCGAGAAAAATTGAGTATTTTGTTTTTTATTGTGACAGAATTTCAAGAGAAAAAGACATGTACTTCTGAAGTATTCGGAAGTAATAACACATAACAATACCAACTCTCTTTCTTTATATATTAACTTTTCTTTTCTATCTGATCAAAAAAAAAAATAAGTTGATGTTATTTCTTTTTGAATATCTGTGCTAAACAAACAATGGTAAAAAGTGGACGAATAAGTTGTCTTCTACTATGAGTTCTACTTTTAGTAGATTTTTTTAATGAAAATAATATATATTTTAAAAAAAGCTGTCAGCGTAATCCATGTTGGATTAAAATGAGAAATAAATATGTAATTGTTCTTGCTTATTATAAGAAGATTATTTTATTTTATCTATTTTGGAACACAATTCATCACTATCCTTTTACTTAATCATTCAGAGTCTGACATAAACAAAGGTGAGCTAGGTGTTGCGCTACTACCGGAACAAAGAAATATGTAATAATTACCATCATTGACACCATATTACATGGATTACCCCTAAGATCTTAGGCGACTGTCGTACCATCCACAATCTCCTGACTGTCACTACTGCGAGAAATGCAACAAGAATGTAGTTCATATATTATAATGAGACACTATTGATATGCGGTCTTTGATTGTATATCAAAAATATGTGTCAATATCTGTAGGAAGATATGCAAATTTTAACCTTGTATACTTCAACACTCCTTGTTTAGATCGTATTTCATAAAAGATTGATTATATGAGTCTTATTATTAGAGATATGGCAGTTCGGTAATGATATTCAATCTAAGGAATTGACCTGTCTGTACAGTTCCTCTAAGGAAAAGTAATGTCTGGAAATGAGCTGTCCGCAAATTTTTTTTATTCTTCAAATAGAACAATAATATATTCATTTGATCTAAATTTATGAGCTGAAGTTGATCCATAACGAATATTTGTTTTTTATCACCCATGCTTGATAGACAAACTTAGTTATTCACATTGAACAATGATTCAAACTTAAATATGATTTCTAACAAACTATTGATACAATAAATCAAGTAAGGAACTTCGTTTTCTTTATACTTTTTACGAAATGATATATAGTTAGATTAAACGAAAAAAGAACGAGTATAGACAATACAATAAATAATTTTTGGAACAATATTGTTTGATTATTTTGATAAGGGCATCTAAACTTCCATATCTAAGCAATTTCTCTCAATTGTTCTGCTTAATTTTGTTTTCAATGATCGAAAATTCCATTCCTAAAAAAATCCATTGTCTGAAGTCATCAAGCTTCTTTGATCATGTATAAAAAGCTATTAGTGCAATCCATGTAGGATTAAAATGTGAAACATGATAGACCTGCATATAGTATAAATTAAATCTATCTCAGACGATGATAAAAAGGGGCATTACTAACTTGTCGGTGATGGTTCAGATTTCTACGCCTATATTTCAACACTCCTTTTAGATTATGTTTCACAAAAATTCGATTTATCAGAAATCAATTAAATATATTTATGTTTTGATAAAATGCTTGAAAAAACTAATCATATAATCTATAAAATGAAATTCCTCAATCTAGCCGGTTTTTTAAACCTACATCCGCTTCTATTTGCAGAAGATTTCATGATTTTGGTAATCAATCTTTTTTTTTTAATATTATTTCATAGGGTGATGGAATGCTTGGTTTATATACTTCGGTAGTTCTTCATGAACTTGGATATGAGACAGTCTATTGCTCAGGTAATCATATTCAACGGTCACAATTTATAACTCGTTTTGGTGCAGTACCACTTTACAATGGTAAAACATATTTTTATAAATCATACTTCAGTCTTCTTCAAAGTAATCTTTGGATTAGGAATATTCAAATCGTATGAAAATTTTCGAATATGTTCAGATTATAGCGGAGAAGTTATGGTAAAATTTTCAGCTCGATACTATGATGTTTTCATGAGATATTCATCAAACAAGAGTCGAAAATAGCTCATTTTGACAATCCGAAAATCTCTGTGAGTCTCGATGTTATATATTTTATTTGAATCGGCATCAGTATCGTATTCATACGATTTAAATATTCTTAATCCAAAGATCATTTCGAGGGGTTGCTTATAACAAATGTTCACGTATGAAAATATTAATTTAATTTTTTTCTTTTAGACAGGCGAAGTACGATACAAAAAAAAAACATATTGCCATATATTTATTACTATTTTTGCTTGGTTTTGTTGTCTTCTTCTTCTTCTTTTTGCACATATATATATATACATATATATTGATTTCTTGTTTGAAGAAAAGTTTGCCAATTTAATCATTGAAAGAGATTTAACTAGATTATGCATGCAGTAGTCATATGTATATCTTGTAATTGATTTTTATGCAATTTGTAAAATGAGTAAATTGTAAAAGATTTGTTTTCTTTTTCTTTTTTTCTATTTTTAATTGAATATTTTTTTCCTAGATGAAATACTAATCGAAGAAACAAATAAAATTGATGTTGTTGTTGAAGTAAGTGTTATTTTTCTTTCAAAAGAAAGTATAAAAAAATACAGAAACATATCATGATAGGTTTGTGGAGTATCAAATGTTGTTAATGATGGTATTAAATTATTAAAACCAGGTGGATTATATCTTTTTCTTGGTATGGTTCATCCACATTCTGACCTACATATAACTGGTGAACAGATTATTCGTAAATGTCTTATGATAAAAGGTAAAGAAAAAAGAAAATTAATTGAAAATTAAGCCTCTTTTTTTTTCAAGGTATTCATAATTATGCTCCACGTCATCTTGATCAAGCTGTTGATTTTCTTGTAAAAACAATTGACAAATATCCATATGAAGAAGTCGTAGGACCTACATATGATTTATCAGACTTACAAAATGCTATAAAAATTGCAACAGAAAAAACTTATGCTAGAGTTCTTGTTAAACCAAATATGAAATAACAAATTTTTATATAGAATGAATAAATCTTTCATTATCATTTTTAATCCGTTCTTATTGTTTGCTATGCTCTTTTGTGATGTTTTTTGTTTATATATGTATCTTTATAGTTAAAAAGGACGATACTTTGTATTATGATTTTATCTTATTCAAGCTAAATAATTATTATATATTGGGTTGCATTTTTTTTCCTTTATGCATGTTCTCTTTATTATTTTATGCATGAAATAAAGAAAATTTTACACACACGATCAATGAAAGTTACTGAAATTTAAAAGTCTGAAATTATTTTTCTATTAATTGTTTTTTTTTTTACTCTTCTTTGATCGGTGATAAGGCATTGAATTGCTCCAATATTTTGACAACTTTAGCCCAGTTCGCTGCAGCTATTCGACTTGTTCGTTTGTCATTAAGACATCGGTGTCCACATCTATCAGATTTTTCTTGGCAATATTCAATCGAATTGTTTACAGCTTTATTTATATGTATTAAGAGACAAGTAGCAAACTGCTGTTGACATGAAGCAAAACAATAACCTAAGAGAATATTTTAAATAATATAAATCAATCAAAAACAATTTATAATAAATAAATAATTTTTACCACAAATTTTGGCTTCAATCGATGGATTTTCATTGTCAAGTGCGATGTCACAATCTGGTAGTGGATTTTCATTACGTCGACTCCACCAAACTAAATATTAAAATAAAAAGCCAAAACTTTTTGCATGTTAAAAGTTACATTAAGATAATGATATTAATAAAGAAAGTCAAAGTAATACTGACAACTATTCCCTTGATAGTATCAAGTTCAATATCAAAAAGAAAAACAAAAAAGAGAACTTACTGTTACTTCGTGAAGAAAGGCATTGCATCAGTTGAATAAGCGAAAGGAACAAAACGAATTGTTTTAACATTTTTTCCAAAAAAATAAATAAATCAAGTAATTACAATAGCTTATATAAATATTTCTGTCCTCTAGAATTTATAAAAAAAAAAATCACAGATAACAATATATTGATCGTCTATGCAGTTAAAAAAACAAATATCTTTTTCATAGATAAAATTATCTCGTCACATGAAAAAAAACGCAGTTGCACTTGTGAAATAAAAAATCGAGAAATGAGAAGGATGTTTATCATCAGATATAAAATAGACTTACAAGATGAGAGAGAGAGAGAGAGAAGAAAACGGATGTGAGATTTCTCTTAAGATAAAGGAAGACAAAGAAAAAATTTCTATAATAAATAATCAACTAAATCATTGGACCAGATAAAAAGCTTTGCTTTCAATTTTCATTTTTCAATAATAAAATGAACATAGAATGAATAATATCGGATTTAGAATATCTTTTATATAGGATAAATATGATTCAAAAAAAAAGGTGAATAGATTTTCTTCTTTTTTTAAATTAAAATCATGTCAAATCATGTTTTCATCTGATTAACAATAAACAATTGTCAGTATTAATAACATTAATGAATATTCTTATGAAATAAAAACATTAATTAAAAAGATTTAAAACCCCAAAAAAAAGACGACGTAAATTGAAATACCATGTAGCAAATAGAAAAATAATCAATGAAACAATAATTTTCTTTTCATTCTTATGATACTTACAAATGACATAGATATTTTGATGTTTTTCATTAGACTTAATAAAGACCACAATTGAAAGTACATATTCATATATATATATATATATATGTGTCTTCTTAACTTCTACCAATGTAAATTTTTGTTCAATAAAACAAGGTGAAAGAAGTATACTAAGGTTGCATGTTGCAATTTGTCAAGGAAAAAAATGATGCCTATTTAACCATGCATCAATTCATTCAAAAACAGGATCTAGTTACAACAACAAATGGCTTATTCAGACGTACTCATCCAGTAAAACTCAAATAAATGAGTTCAATCACGCATACTTCAGTTTTGCAAGATGCATGAGTCAGAAATTAAAAAGTTATTATATTGGATCATTATTTCAAATTTGAAATAATGATCGAGTAAAAAAAAAAGAACGCAAAAATCTGTTTTATAATCATAACTAAGTTTGGTATGATTAATGTTTCGTAAGCTGTGATGTTTGGGATTAAGAGATTCTCTGATTAAAAAAAATTACATTCTCAGCTGAATTAACAAATGCTCATGACACAGCATACGTTGTCAAAAGCTAAAAATACTTATTAGAATTATGGTGTACGTTCATAATAAGCGGTACAAAAACCTTTGGAAAAATGTCAAACTCTGTTAAATGATATTGCCAACTTCTAAACCAATGAAATTTTTGTTTTGTTAAGAAGAATAACAACTGAACTACAAATTTTGTACTAGACATTTGTTTTCTAGAATGAATCTAAGAAAGAGGAAACGCCAACACTCAAACACCTCTTAAAAAGCTCTTGCAAGTTCACCATCGCGTAACATTGTGTTTCTATTTTCCATTGAGTCTTTTAGATCAGAAATGAAACGGAAAAAAACACGTTTAATGATGATTTTTGTAGTATAAAGAGTGTTCTTTCGTTTTGCAATAATAAAAAAATATCTTTTGAACTATTCTTTTTCTGCTAAATTTCTATGATCTGATATATTTCGACCGAATAACTCACAAATAATTTAGGTTTCTGGAGATTGTACTTGATGCCATTCCAAACTGATTATAGATGCAAAACTCTATTTTTATAAAAATTTTCAATTTCCAATTTTTTCTTTTGATTAAACCGTCAAGAACAGATCTAAAAAATTTTACCAAAGCTGACATCGATTAAGGTTGTGATACGCTACATTTTGGTGAATTATTTTAAATTAGAATTGAGCTCATGTAGCTCAAAATAATTGAGAAATAGAAATTTTTTAGAAGCGTTTGTTTTTTGGTTTTTCCTTCTTCTTAGATTTGTTTTTGAAAAATATATCTGATACAAAATTTGAAGTTCAAGCGTTACTCTTTCCGATAAAACAAAAAACAATTTCATTGGTTTAGAAGTTGGCAATATGATGTAAAAGAGTTTGACATTTTTTTCAAAGACTTTTGCATCGCTTACTTATTATGCATGATGCGGAAGCACTCCTTGACTTGTTTGTCACATGCAAGACACAGAAACTAAAGATCGAAATAATCCTTCTGATACATCTCTAGAATACTTATCGTAAAAGATGTTTATTTAAATGTTTTTGAAGATTTTAAATAGAAAAAAAAAAAGTAAACGTTTAAAAATAATTTTTTGTAGAATAATAGTAAAGATAAAAATGAATAAAAGCATTTCATCTCTTTTATTATATGATGTAAATAGAATAACAGAAGCGTAGAATTCATAACAATCGATCATATGGTAATAGATTTTTATTGATTGTTATATTCGGGATAATGATTTATTTTTGTTTCTCTACATATTTAATTTGTTGCTATCTTGATAAATATTGTTAATTCAAGCAACTAAAAATTATTTTTATTTATTTTTCCACAAGCATTTTTTGTATTTACCATTTTATAAGATATGTTTTTCAATCTAGATTCTCGATAGTCTTTAGAAGTACAAGGAGGTAAAAATTTGACAGACAGTCGGAGGTAGTCTGTCTAGAAGAAAGTGACTGAGAAAAGCTGAAGACAATTTTCTGACATCAACTCATAGTTTTTGCAGATACGGCATGAAAAATACAGGGGTGAGCTAGTTCAATTCAGCTCCTCCCACATCGAGACCTCTGTTTCCCATTCATCTATCATTTTAAAAAGAATATTCTATATCTAACAATTGAAAAGATTTTTTAATAAATAAATCTAATTAATTTTTGAAAAACTTTTATAAAATTCATTTAAAATATTCAATACGATAGAAATATGTTGGTCATATTATTTTGAATAATTAATAGCGTCTCTATTATCTTTCGTTCTCTTTGTTCTATTCTTATATAATTAAATAATTCTTCTGAAAGAGTATTTGAAGACTAAAACAAGAAAAAGATCTTGCAAAAGAATATTTTGTATTACATAGACACTCCTCTGCCATTATATATATATATAGAATTGACAAGAAAATTAATCGAAGAATGTTTAATTATTTGAAAGTTTTACTAAATTTTATATAATAAATCATTTGTTTAAATAAAGATTTTTCAAGCAATTATATTCATTTGTCATTTGATATTACATTGATAAATTAGATAATAAAATTTGTATTTATTTGAATATGTTCTTCAAATCTTATAAAGAAGATTTAATAAAATTCAATTAAATTTCTATTTTCATGTAACCATTTTTCTGCATTATGCACACTTCAATGACTTAAAAGCAAACGCATTTATCATCATTCAAAATGTAGCATGTTGTTTTTTTTCTAATGTCTAAAGATGATAGGAACTAAAAATAAGGATAAGTGCATTTTTTTAAATCAAAACTTCTATGGGTGAATTCATAATGTTTTTATGCTTGTTATTGCATTTAAAATGCATCATGTTAAAATGTCTCAACTTTCTCTATTATAGAAACGCGCCCTGACATTGTATGTTGCTAAAGAGCATCTTAATGGGTTTGAAAATATCACAAATTTCTTGTTGAAAAAAAAGAAAACTGCAGCTGTATTACAATATTGATCATCTGTTGTCATTATATAATCTATTCACCTCAATTAAACACATATTCCAAATCGTTGTGTAAAACTCATCAGATAATATTTAACTATTGTAACTTTGTATTGAAAGAAAATTGTATTTTTATGATAATTAGTTCATGAAATCATATAAACCGAAAAAAAAAATAATTTTTTTTTTGTTTTTTTGTCACATACATTTAAATTTTATTATGATAATTATTATAGATTCTAATTTATAGGAAATAAAAATAATCGGCATGTTATTTAAGTAACTAATTATTCAACAATGTATATGTGCACTCTTTATAAGGACAATATGAATTTCATCAAAAGACATTATTTATTATAAAAGAAAATCATGAATATTGTAAACACAATAGCATTTAGCTACATTTTATCAAATAATTTTTATGAAAATTTTAATATAACTTCTGAATAAAATGCAATTAATCGGATTCGCTATCATGATTATATTTGCACTAAATAGTACTGGTAAAATAATCTGAAGCAATATAAGTAGTAGATGCATTCAAGGTAAAAAAGAAGGTGTCCGAGTGCATATTAGCGGCATAATTAGGGAAATGATGGATTATGTTTCGACACGTAACGGATGATGCAAAAAATCCTGCATTAATTTTGTTTGCAGTATAGTATGACAATGACTCCTTATAGAAACTTGATAGTTTTCTTATTAGAATGAGCGAAATATCTACTAGAAAGCTTTTGGTTTAGAATACTTAATAATAGCTGAAAAGTCTTAAGGATATGTTTGATTGAAATATGTCTTGCAACTGGATAGACAATCAGTGATGAGAAGTGTTTTTTAATCGAATTGTCATGTACTTGACTTTCGAAATTTTGAGGCAGGTTATGTGTGAGTGTAAACAATGCAATGTGGACCTTCTAGCCATATCAAAATATTCGAGTTACAAAACCGTAGTTTTCATAGAAAATAATTTTATGAAAAACTTAATTTTCTCTCTTCAATGTCCAATGAAGTTTTTCTTATAATGTCTAATATTTTGTTTTATAGAATATGCTTTTGTAGAGCGATTGTTAAACTCTAATTGGATATTTTCACTTGTGAAAATCATTGGAATAGTGTCAATTTCGAATTCAACTGAATACTTGAAAATTTTATTTTTACCTCTTTACAATGCCTTATCCTAGTACTACAAAACCCGATAGAAGACGTAAAAATAAGACTAACTTTCTTAGTCAATGAAGGTTTTCTTCACAATTTGAGAAACGTGCAGAGAACTTTTTCAGCCTTCAGTAAATATTTTAAGCCAAAATCTTTGTAGTAAAGACTTTGCTCATTCTAATAAGAAAACTATCAAATCTCTACAATGAATTGTTCTCATGGTATATTGAAAACAAAAGTACTACAGAATTTTTTGCATCATCCGTTAACTAAAAGGCATGAGCAATAAAGAACGTATATGAGAAGCATATGTGACTGCATGTCTTCGATAGGATGTTGGCATAGTTTGATCGATGAGAGTGTATAAAGGTCTTCATTTCGATTTTGTTCTCACAGTCTAACTTTTATTCATCCTCAATGTTACTTGTTTATCTCTACTATGTAAACATTAGAACAAGAAATTGGATAATAAACAATTTTGTGTGCAATTAACAATTGACTTAGATGGCATAGTTTCAATACGACGTAAATCGACATACTCCTTCATGAAAATCGTTTTAGCGAAGAAAACAAAAAGAG
Organism: Rotaria sordida; assembly: GCA_905250125.1. Taxonomy (NCBI): domain Eukaryota; kingdom Metazoa; phylum Rotifera; class Eurotatoria; order Philodinida; family Philodinidae; genus Rotaria; species Rotaria sordida. The sequence continues at coordinate 95,089 of CAJNOL010000436.1, forward strand.
AAGCTCACATCTGTGACTGAAAAAATCGATGAAATCAAAATGAATAACATAATTATTCGCAAAGTTTATGAAAGTGTTACATGCCATTTTGAGCATCTAGTATATCCTAGCTTTAGACTAATACTTACACAAAAGCAAAATAATAAACAAAAAAATATCAATATGTAGATTCGACTTTTAGCTATATTGATATGCGAAAAATGATCAGACTGTTCACTGTAGTAGGACAAGCGTTGGGAAAAAAATTTCACTAAAACCTGACTCAACTTGAAATCTTTAGTTTGTCATAAACTTAGACTGTCTCCACTTGCGTACAATGAAATAAAACCGTTGCGCCTATTAAATATTATTATTCATTCAACTGTCAATATCGATTCTTTTCTCACAAAGATTAAACATCAATCTGTACTTGACTTTTTCTTTTGATTATTGCCATAAATTTTTACTTAGATATTTCATGTTTGATATAATGCACATGCATTTTTATTACCATGTCATATATCATATGACTGCAATCATCAAAATAAAATAAAGGTATGCCTATGATCGTAAGTAGTTATCGTTTTCTTTTCTATAGGAAAAACAAAATCTATGACGTTCTTTCAGTGACATGCCTTTGATGAATACAATTTTGTGTTATAGTTGCCATTCATCTGTCCGTATTCATTACAGCATAATTGGTTAATGAGGGTAAGAAATAAAGCAATTAAGAATATAATGTCAATACTTTAAAGCTAAGAATAGTTTTAGAAGTTCTCAATAATAGAAAAACTTAAGACAAAGAAATATAAAACAGTGATGAGACAATAGTTTTTTTTTTCGTGTGATTCATAATGAAACAAAAGTCGACATCAAACTTTTATTGCAAGAGATTCTACAGCCCTATTACCTAATAATCATGAATTTTTTTCCACTGAAAAATCTGACTTGGTGTAACATAGTTTTTTATCTTATAAGTAGTAAAATAGACATACGAATGACCTTCATTCATCGTTTCTAGCAGGTACAACTTTTCATATCATAACAACTAGGTAAAGATATATTTAGAGACATGTCTTGTCGCGTTCACGAAAGATATCTGAGAGATTTTACAACATAGAAATCAATGGCGTTCATGATCTGTTGTAATCATTATTCCGCACTCAGTCGAACGTCAAATTTTGGTTTTACAATCAATGCTCAGATGCTTCAAAGATCCGGAATACAAAATTAACCACGTATCATATACAATTTCTAAGGTTCTCATTAATCAAATAGTTTTATTCTATCTATATCAAAGACATTTAGAACATATTCATCACAAGATAGATTTCGTGTTATCGAAATAAGCTGAAAAAGATCTTTCTAATGAGAAGGATTCATGAGATATCCATTCATTACCAATGATATAGATAGCCTCATTCTTCTTATACTCCAGCTCGTACCGAATCACAGATTAAGATTATCTTAATTTTGGCAATAAAAATTCGAATTGTGAATGAATTTAAATTTGGCTATCAAATAATATGTGTATCACACAAGAATTAAAAAAATAAAATCCAGCGTCACTCTAAGGTCTGAGTTTGAATGCAAAAATTCAATTAATGATTAGAGCTATTTCGATGAATGAACGAAAAAATGTCATCAAAGTTTGATTGATGCATTCTCGAATATTGTGGATGTGTGAATTAGGGTACAAGTTTTAGGGTAAACCTGATCGTCTTCTAACCACTCACACCTACACTTCATGATGAGTCTATGGTTTATTCTGGGCAGCTCAGGCGATCGTAAGCTATTAGAACAATTCCATATCCTCAAGTTAAATGGAATTTTCTACAAATTAACGTACATGGTTATATATTTTGAATTTCCACAAAATAATAATTTATCATTAAGTACAAATTTAGCCTCAATCCATATTCTGAAATACGAATTCGATCGACTCGTTTTGACTACAATGTCCTATATCGACTAGTCACTGATGGTAGAATAGAGCATTGCGTCATGTACGAGATTCAAAATTTATTCTCTGCCTTTCTTCTTTTTTTTAAATTCTAGGAAGACAAGAATCAATATATATTATTCAGGGTCTTTTTGGTGAAAGAATATTCTTTTTGTCTATCACTTTGCTCATAACTTTTTTTTGCTAAACATGATTATTAATGAAACTAAAATGACATGTAATGTATGTATTAGGTGTAGAAACTTTTATTATGACTGTGCAATCGAAACATTCTCACAAAGCTATATCTTAGGAAAATATCAAGATTCAATTTTTTGTAAGTGTCATTCGTTGAAAATCGTACGCTTCATGATCAATGCGATGTGAAGTTGATAATCAATGAAGTTTATTGCTGAAAGTGAATTCGAATTTGTTAAAATTGCTAAATACATTAGTTATACGAATTTCATCAGCTCTTTCGTACACATTTACTGGATGTCTTCGTTTATTTTTAAAGATTCGATGTAAGATTTCTCGTATTTGTTCATCTTCTTCATCATAATATTCGTTTGGAATTATTAATTTCCAAATATTATCACCTGAAATACCTATTAAACTTTTCCATCCTCGTCTAGCATAGAGTGGTAAAGATAATTGAAAACCATTTTCCAATGTAAGAACTAATTTTGTATGTAAACCTCTTTCATTAAGACCTCTTCTAGAAAAATTTTCTAAAGTAATTTCTAATAATTTGTTCTTAGTACGAGATTTTAATATACCATTTGTGTAATTTTCAATTATTTGAGGACCTTGTTCAAATCCTATATGCGGAATAGAATTAGATAAAAATTCTTCTTCTTCAATAAGGATGTTATTTGTTATTTCAAATGTCCATATCATATCATAGGTATTTTTAAAATAATAACCATTTCGACCATTTATATCTTGACCTTGAACACGTAATTGTCGATTATTTTGTCCCCATCCAATTTGAAGTACAGCTATATTTCTTGTTAAACGAGCTCGTCCATCAAGAATTATACTCGGTTGTCGAATCCAATCTTCAGATGGTATATAACGTATCATTGGTATTTTATTGTTTTTATTATATGTTGCTCGTAATGCTGGATTTGCTCCAATACTATCAAAATCTGCAAAACGTGTATAGATTTTATTAATTTCTTGACCAAATTCATTACGTGCTCTTTGAAAAAGCATTACAGTTGAACCACTTGCAGCTAATGTTTCAGCTTTAAATTGACCCTCTTCAGGACCAGTTAATTCATTTTGAAATTGATTATGTAACCATGGATCAGCAAAAAAAATTCTTGTGCCATCATCATTGAGTGTATAGATACTTGTTACACCAACATATGGATCTGGATGTTTTTTTCCATTCATATCAGTATAATACATTGTATCAGGACCTTTATGAGATACAGCTATACTCCTTGCATTTGGAGGCATGTGTAAAACGGGATCTTTAAAAAGATTTACAATTAAAGAAACACCTTCCATACCAAACCATTTTTCTCTCCAACTAATTCTTAATTGAATGATGCCCCATTGTGGACGAATAAATGAAACTTTACAAATAATTCGATTCGTTTTTGCATAATGAATAACTCGATTTTGATCAACAACAATAATATTATTACCATCAGCACTTACAGATATTAATGGAGTTGTTTTCTTATTAGCATAACCATTTTTACCTAATAATCTCCATCGACAATCTTGATGAGCAGCAATTGGTTTAAACCATATTTTTCCATCTCGAATTGCATAGAAAAATTTTGAATCTATTGCATCAATCGGTGTACAAACAAGTGGAAAAATAATTTCATTTGCTTCTTTTTTTTCAAAAATTTTTCCCTTCGATTTTTCTTTGATATATTCACTAATAGGATATGTTACACGTTGAGATATATTGGAAAAAAATCCTATTGTTCTTGATACAGGACCTTTTTCTTTGATACGTAAAATTTTACGAACAACTCGATCTTGTATGGGATCAATTGGATATGGTCGTAAACTTTCTTTTTCATCAAGCATTATGATAGTTAATCGATTGACATCAACTACGGATGAAATTTATCTAGAATACAAAACCATATGAATATATATATTGTGTATTGATTTCTCTAGTGATAATTGTCATGTATTTTCCAACGAACCATGAGTTTAAGTGGTTCTTTGGGACATCTACGACGATTACATTAACTACATCTGATGTGTTTTGAATGTTTAGAAGGAGTAGAACTTAGTCTTCTGATCCAAAGTTCATCTTCAAAATTTTTTTAATGATATCTTAATAGTTTTTGACTATTGGTTGTAAGAGCCTTCCTAGTCAAAATTCGATTTTTTAGGACTTTTTAAATGATAGAAGACTCCGACTTTCAGAATAGATACTAATCAGTAAGATAAATACTTTTTTTTCAATGTTTTCTCTGGATCGACAGAGCCTCTCGAAAAATTCAAATTTTCCAAGGTTTTGCGAGCCTAGTTTCCTCCACGAGAAACATGATGATAAGCTAAAGTCAGTCGCTAAGTTTGCGAATTTGGGGAACAAACTTCGATCTTGTTGCTCAACTTCTGAACTCTCAACTGAGAAAACTAAAGATTCTGAGGATAGGAAAGTCTTATATTTAGAATGTTCGTGACCTAGATTATAACAAAAAAATGGTTCATATTCATAGCCAGTGAGCTCAAAAGATTTGGAAAAAACCTAGTGGAAACCCTTCTAAAACCAATCATCAATGATTAAAGTACTGAACGAATGTCAAAATATAATTTTTTTCGACAGATTTCGTTGAGTAAATTATGAATATTTGTTGTTCTCCTCATCGAAGTCCTTAATTTTCTCAGTCGAGAGTTCAGAAATCGAGCAACAAGGTCGAAGTTCGCTCCCTAAATCCACAAACTTAGTGATTGGCTTTAGCTTTCCATCATATTTCTCGTGGAAGAAACTGGGGTCGCAAAACCTCGAAAGAATTGAATTTTTCTGGAGGCCTTGTCGATCTAAAAGAAACATTGAAGAAAAACGTTTCCACCTTAATAGGGCTCTTCAAATCTGGGATTAGAAACTATCAAGACATCATTTAAAATTTTTAAAGGTGAGTTTTGGCATCAGAACATTAAGGTCTACTACTTCTGAGCATTCGATATACTTCGGATGTAGTTGATGTTAACTCTGATATGCTTCCGAAATAATTACCCGAATCCTTGACTAATTTTTCGTAGAATGTTAGTGATTCACAGATGATATTACAATAAATATTCATCTTATTCAAATATTTGAAATCGACTGTGTAATTTTAATAATTACATGTATATCATGTCAACGACTTGCTTTGAGTTATCAATATCAATTTTGGTATGAACATTAGTTTGTTAATGATACCACTCTTAAATTTTTAAGTGAGAATCGATTTGCGTCTCCTACAGTCATTTGTATTCATGACTAATGAAACAATTTAGTTAAATTACACATTGAAATCGATTATTTTTTACTGCTTGCCGAGGAAAATGTTCAGATCTCCTCTAGACGAATGAATTAACAGTTATATGTAATTGCCTCAATATGTTAAGGTTCTTCAGTTCAAACTTCTAAATACTAGGCATATTTTAATGTATATATGTTAATTAAAGATTGAATTTTGTGAGAAATCAATTAATTAAGAAAGATCTTCTATTACGTTCGGTGCATTATTTCTCTAAAAGTATTCTCCTAATATGAAAGTCTTCTATTTCAGGAAGGAATGTACTCTACCTGTTACCCAGTGCACGCAAATACCATCAGCAAGTGAAGTCTTAAACGCTCAAAAAAGAAAACTGAGAAGGTCTATAAAACACCCATTCTATTGTGAGTTTGTATAAAAGAGACCTTACAAAATTTTTTCTTCGAAATGTTTTCTAATCATACAGAATCCTAGTTATATGACAATTACTTTGATATTTACAAAACATTCGTTATGATCAAGGTCGTTGCTCATAGAAATCAAAAACAAGAAATTCAAACGAATCGTTTGTTTACCTGTTATGTCACCTCAAATCATCCATAAAATTTTCAAACAAATTGAGCCTTATTTGTTATTACATGACAAAGTAGACAAAGCACGATTTATATATGACAATCTCACAGTTGTTGCCAATACATTTTTTTCTACGTTGATCAATGCGAAAAATACACTGCGTAAGATGCAGAGCGTTACAACCGAAAAAAAAAACGAAGCATGGCTTTTTTTTGAGTACTCTCGAATATTATACTCTACATAATGATTAATAATAAGTGATTCAGACATAATGAAATGTTTTTTGTTGATAGAGCAAAAGTAGTAGAATGTATTTACGATTACCTATCTGCACGCTGTTATGTTTGAAGAAGAAAAAACGCTGTTACCTGCATGTTGATGCAGCAAGTAGTTGTGTTGTGGATTTTTTTTCCTTTCAAAGTAAAAGAACACGGCGCTAAAGCGCAATCTTTTCATTGGCAGTAACAAAATTATTTCATCATTAGAGTAATTACAGTTGGGTGAAGGCGCAAGTTGAAATAAGTATTTAATGGAAGAGTTTAGAACTGCGACAAAAAACATTTTATTTTTTGATTTCAAGCTTTCAATAATTTACAATTGTCATCATCAGGAAATCATTAGAAAAGAACAAAGTTAACCTATATATATATGTATAGACAACAAGGCATAGAAAAAAACAGAACATAGGCAACAAAAATATTACCATATCAATTTATACATCAAAGCTAAAACAATTACAACTTCACTGTACGTTAAATTAATAAGTATAGTGAAGCTGTAATTAGCTTTGATGTATAAATTGATATTGTAATATTTTTTTTTCTATGTTCTGTTCTTTTCTATGCCTCATTAAGTATACATATATACAGGGTGTACCAAAATTATAAGACCCCCTTTTATTTTTGAAGTTTTTCCACAAAAACGGGCAGCTAGGTAAAATCTAAATAGTGATTTGAATAGCCCTTGAAAATCTCTATCGAATACAGTATGAGCCAGAATTTCTAAAGAAACTTAGTGAAGAGAGTTTTCCAGAAAACCGTTTCACCTAAAATTCGAGTTTTTGAGAGTTTTGACAAAAACGTTTTTAAATATAGTCATCTGAAAGAGCAAAATGAGTGGTCGCCCAGCTCTCCACGGTGTCTCCTCGCAGAGTTATAAGCACCAGAAAAATGGGAAGAATTGCAGAATTAATCAAAAAACCGCTAAAAAACATTTTTTTTCCATTTTTCTGCTGCTTATAACTCTGCGAAGAAACATCGCGGAGAGCTGGGCGACCACTCATTTTGCTCAGAATTTTTTGCTCTTTTAGATGACTATATTTAAAAACATTTTAATCAAACCTATCAAAAACTCGAATTTTAGGTGAAACGGTTTTCTGGAAAACTCTCTTCACTAAGTTTCTTTAGAAATTCTGGCTCATACTGTATTCGATAGAGATTTTCAAGGGCTATCCAAATCACTATTTAGATTTTACCTAGCTGCCCGTTTTTGTGGGAAAACTTCAAAAATAAAGAGGGGTCTTATAATTTTGGTACACCCTATATATATGGGTTAACTTTGTTCTTTTCTAATGATTTCCTGATGATGACAATTGTAAATCGTTGAAAGCTTGTAATCAAAATTAAAATGTTTTTTGTCGCAGTTCTATACTCTTGCATTAAATAATTACAGCTGTCATGACTATATTACAAGGGAAATTTTAATGCTAAAAAACACCAAGGATCTGCTACTTGTGAATTAATTTCATTAAATCAGTGAAAACTATTCAAGGAATAATCATAAGTATTTTCTATTATGAGCATATTGATCCGATTTTTTTACGAAAAAATATTACTTTATACAAATAATTTGAATAAAACGGATTTTAATGTACGCACAGATTAAAATAAAAAACTTTTTTTTTGTATGGATTGGAATCTGATTAACTTTTTATCAGGATCTTCTCTCAAATCAACTGTATCGAAACCTACTGACATACAAGAGGTGTATGAAGATTTTTTCAGCTGATAAAGGATCATCTTTAAGCTCTAATTGAATGACTGTTCAAATCAAAACAGTCGATAATAAATGACTAACCTGATTGTCAATCGATTAGAATGAATTTTTTTAAAATAAACTTATTATATCTTAGTTTTTTTTCATTTAAGTAATAGTTTATAGTATCGATACTTGAATGACTTCAGCTTGGTGAAAACTGTTTTGTTTCTCAATAAAATAAATTTTTATATCAAGAACTTGAGATATTGATGATTCATCATCTTTAGTAGTCAGGAGAAATTAATTAGAATCAGTGAAGATGAATAGTAAGTAGTACAAAGCCTTAAAATCGAGTATGTTCTTGTTCAAAAAGATCAGTGAAAAATTCTATTCTTGCACTACTTACTTTTGACTATTTCTATAAGTTACGTATGTACATATGATGTCAGAAACATGAATGAATAAGTCGTCGAGAATTAATGATCTTCGAAAATGATAGATTTTTCTATTCTAGAAATACACAATTGTTTCTCAGATAGATACTATAATACAAAGCCTACATTCTCAGGATGGAAAATCGATCAACCAAGTCCTAAACATTATTTTTGAGTCATTCTGTTATCAGAAGCTTCGGGCGATCGGTCGAACTCATTTCTTTTTGTAGAAAAGACGCAAGAGCAATGCTAAACTTTCAGGAGAGGATACTAATTCACGATTATCAGAACGAGTTGACATTCATCTTGTTCAATCGATTCATTGAAGTAGAATTCTTTCCTAACAGATTTTACCCAAAAGGGTTTGATCTATCATCATAATCAAAAATACGATTTCGATCTAATGAGACGTAGCAATTCAAAGGAGTTCTTTTGTCGTTCACTAGATTTTCGCATAAATCTTTCAAATAGTAGACGAACAAAGAGAAGATTTTACTTGAATTGTTTATATCTTAATAATAGTTATGTTCATATCGCAAGTTCTTGTTTTTTTTCAATCGAACACTTCAATTGAAAGAAAAAAACGCACAATAATAGAAACAAAAATGTAACTCGATAATACGCAATGGATATGATTTCTCTACACATTCGAATGCATTTTTCGCTGAGTGATTCTCAACTTCAATTACTTAGTGTTATTATAAGGAGTGTGATGTGTATAAGGCCACTAGAGTTTGTAAGTGACGGTTAGGATTTGAGGTTAAGGTTAAAATGATGATCTTATCCACATTTACATGTACTAAAATCTACATCATTAAACTGACTATACATATTACAATTGAATAAGAACAGACGAGGGCCTACGTCAGAGCTCCAAGATTAGAGGGTGTATTAGAAAATGTCTCATAGAGCTAGTGTAAAATTTCAAAAAAAATGTTTCTCATCTTGCTGAGTACCAATGAATTATTTTCAATTATTGGACGGGTGTACATCCCTCATCTCAGCCGTACTTTGGCGGAACTTCAGGAAAAAAAAACAACAATCGACAGTTATTGTTCTTTTTTCTGCTAGGACGAAAAATACGAAACCCGTATGAAGTAGAAAACGACTGTATTTTATCATGCCGTACACAGTTAAAAATAATCGTCATACCGTGTCTATGAAACGGCGAGAAAACCATCTAAAATGGTCACTGACAACGAGAAATTGAGTAAAATGGAAATTGTATATAAACTTCGTCAACGATGGTATTTCTCCGTATGTGATACGGTAAAATACGATCATAATGCTAGACCATATAATACGCCAATATACGATGATTAATGGTCCCTTACGCATGCGCTTGCTCGATCTGTGTTTCCTCTTTCTTCACTTCAATATTGATACGGGAAATGATTCATCAGTCCAGGACTATTACCATTATGATCGTGTTCCGTATTACTATTCAAGTTAAGAAAGAAGAATGAAAAATAAAAGATAACCCTATAATTTTGCTGTTTTTTGTTCTGATTCTATTGTAAAATATATATTGAGTGTAAAAATCTCTATTTTACTATACATGTGTTGTGAATTTGTTGTACTTTGTCTAAGTAGTTGTTGTATCCAGAGAAACATCACGCTTTTGTATAATATATAAGAATTAGAACCTTTTAGATAATTAAGGAAGAGGATATAACAGCTATGAGTTTCTTTAGAAAGATTAACTGACGTAAGTTTCGAGGCAGAGTTCTCTTGTTGAAGGAATAAAATCGATAGAACAATAGGAGCATCTAACTAAATCAATATACTCTTCAAAACAAAAAAAAAACATTTTTTAATTGGTTACTTGTTCTCATCCAATCCTAGCACCACAACAAATAAATATGAGTCGAGTGACTGGTAGTATGAAACTGTTTCCTGTGTCGATTAGTCATGACTTAACCCAATTCTCTTCCGCTTACTGCTCGAATAGGCAAATTAGTTTTGATCAGAAAGTATGCAATCGTTTACTATAGCTAAATGGTTTTTTTTCTGAGAACTCATTGATCGACTAGCAATTATTTAAGCGACGGATTCAGCAATGACGCTGATGACTACATAAAGAACCTAAAATGACACCGATGTATTTGTACGGTTAACTTCTCTTAGCATGAAAGCATCTGAAAAATAAATTTAGGTAAATCTTGCAATCAGCAATCATATCGAATATTAAAGCATACTTTATTAGAAGGTAGTACTTGCATAAATTCCTAAGGCATTTTTTTTCTTCTCATGAATGGACATATATTCTTAAAGTAAATATTAGAATGAATAAAAAATTTTACGCAACAAACTCTCTCCCCTCCTTCAGAGCGGGATCTTCATGCTATTGAGCTGAAATTTTATACATATAATGGAGCTATCAAATTACATATACAAAAATAATTTCAACTTCGCATCTCATTATTTATTGTCGTTATAACAATGTTGGTCTATTCATTGCACTCATTTTTTAGATCTGCTATGGTCTTCAACAGCATTCAGCCCTTACAACTACAAAAAGTCTATTCTTTTTTTTTTATTTTGCATAAGACACTTGGAACTAGTGACTCACATGGCCCTTTTTTCAAGTTTTTTTCCTCCTTCAGTTTTGACACATACATGAAATCAACAAATTCTCAATAAAAACCGCGAAATTTTATGGAAATAAGCAAGTTTTGATGGAGAGTGTGGATCTGACAGCGAGTTAGGAGAAGATAGACAGTCACATCCCCCAAAAGTACATATTTTGTTACAAATACAGTTAAACGAAAACACACGTACGTGTTACTATTCCATTGAATCGAATTGAATCAATTAAAAACGTTACTTTCTTCTTGGTTAATAATCTCATCATTTTTATTTGTTTTTGTTTTTATCTAATTTTCATCACAATAAACATCATTCAAGAAAATAGATCGCGATTCATGATGACCGTGACTAAAAAACCTTGGTTACGCGCTCGAATATTATTCAAGATATTTGTTCAGAATGAGCCACTTAACGTACACATTTCAAAATATTTGACTACACATTTTTCGTAAATTTTGTTTTTCTGATGGAACGAAGCGACCTTAAAACTAAAATGTATCGATTTTATCTCGAATTACAATGATTAATAACACTGTGTTTTGCTTTCTTTTGCCAATGTGTTCTTTGCATGAATTTATTATTGTTATTATTTCGTCATAAATAAAATATTTATCTTTGTCTTTATGATGTTTTTTTTTAAATAGATTTCACATATATATAAAGAGTGACATTTAACATTATATTAACTATTAATATCTTTTAATTACAATACACAAAATGACTGAAAAGAAGCGTCTTGCTAATGAAGATTTTAGTAATGTATGGAAAGATAATAAAAATATACTCACGTCAGGATTAAAACTTGATCTTGTTGAACATTTATTACAACAACGTTTATCAAAAGATTGGGTTGATGCAAAAGAACGTGTTATTAAAATTATGAAACTTGATCAATTTGATAATTCACAAGAAATTAAAATTCTTGATATTGGATGTGGTTTAGGTATTGATTTAATGTTAGTAGCAGAAGAAGCTAATCGTTTAGGTAAAACAGTTTCAATTATTGGTTTAGATCAAAATTCAACTATGATTGAAGAAGCAAAAAAATTATATGAAAGTCAAAAAGATCGTTTATCATCGAATGTATTTATTCAAATAATTCGTGGTGATATTCTTCAAATGGAATTTAATGATGAAACTTTTGATATTGTCCGTTCTGATATTACTCTTCAACATGTAGATCTTGAAAAAGCTATAATGGAAATTAAACGAGTATTAAAAGTTAATGGTCGATTAATAGCATTAGAAGGTGGTGCTGGAAATATTTATTATCCTGATGAAATTATGATTAAAACATATGATACTGTTTTACCAATCCGAAGAGATGGTGGAACTGCAATTCGTTTACAATTTATGTTACCAAAAATGGATTTTGATATTAAAGGTTCAAATCCAATAGCTTTTCTTCAATCAGGTCATTTCCTAGCAAGTCAAGATAAAGATTGGGTTAAACTTCAAGGAATGGGAGAAATATTGGTTACAAAAGGTATCTTAACCGAAGAGGAAAGCAAAGACTTTCAAAAACGTTATATTGAAGCGTGTAAAACTAATCAAATAATTGGAGCTTCCATTATTTTTATTATTGAAGCTGTTAAATGCAAATAAAGAAAAAGATTGTTAGCACAGATTCTTTCTCACTAAAACGTAGGACTCACATGCCTTTCTTTCAGAATCGTTATACGAATACAAAATTTGTTAAATGATAAATTTCTAATAGATAATAGTTTCTTTCCTAGAATAATCACCTGTTAGCCAAACAATCTGACTTATTTATTTCTACATTTCGAATAGGATTTTTTTTAGATTTTTACTTGCACTTTTTTTTCATTTGTCTTGTTGTTATTAACTCGTTATTTATTTTCTTTCGTTTTTTCTTAAATTGATATTATTATGCTAAATACTGATTTAACTGACAAATAAGCCTCTTGTACATATCGATTATAGGATACTGGTTCTGCGTCATCCTGAGCCACAATCTCAGCAAAATAAATGTTTGGAAAATGAAGTCAAATGTAGCTCTACTACCTATTTTGAATTGACTAAAACCATCAGACATTTACCACAACTTCATCTAACATCATTTTTCCGAATATTTATTTGTTTGGACTTTTAGTTCAGAGCGTTTTTTACTAATATTCTCTATTATATATACAATATGTCTCAATATTCTACCACTATCTCGATAATCTCGGAAACACTAATATTGATTATTCCCGAAAGTCACAGCTTGATCAATTTATAAATAAAGTGTTGTTCATATGACAACTGTGACAAATCAAAACATCACCAGCTATTATCTTTTACATCTATCATAGAATCCATTATCGGCATAAAAATCAGAAATTGCGTGATGTAGAACATTAAAAATGTATTTCAGCTATTAAAATATCAAGAGAGGCTATGGAATATTCTCGAATCAGCTAAGTCTTGTTATTAATGTTGCTCAGCAATTTTTTCTGTTGCTAAAGAACTATAGGAAAGAAGTCTAGTGCTTATTGTCTTTGATTGTTATACGAAAGTATCCGCTTACTTTAAACCCGAACCAATCAGCGATGTCAAAGCTACTGATGTATATCCTCACCCGCACATATTGAATCGAGTTGCCGTAGTGTGGGAGGAGAAGGACCAAAAGTTCTCGCCTTATAAATTACACTTAATATTTTCCTTCTTCAAATATGTGAGTTCCATATATAATTAGCACGCAGAAATAAATACAAAATCATACAAAATTGAACGTTAAAAATAATCATTATTAAGATCGACGCTAGGCCTAATGATATCCCATTAAAAATTTCCTTAAGCTAACAAGGCAAGTATTTAATGCTGTCTGATTATCATCAATTGTTAGGAGAACACAAGGAATATGGAGTTATAGAAAAACTAATGATTAGACAATTGACCAGAATAGGTAGCTTGCAAAATCTCGAGAAAAAAAGTCCCATCTTCGTGTCATGTCTCGTGGCTTTTTTTTGTTATTTCTAGACGAGTGAAGTTAGGACTCGAGGAATTCAAGTGGCATCAATCATCTAGTTCTTTTCAAAAGACCTGAATCGTTCAAGTAGATCAGTTCCATGAACTTGTTCTGTTTTGAGAATTGGATGCAGTAACCCGTTCTTCATTTTGGATAAATGGAACAGATAATGCATTGAATTGCTGCATTACCATTATCAGTAAACATAGTTTATATGAAAAGAACTGGTCACTTAATATAGTTCTCGAAAAAGAATCGGTTCATAGAACTTTGAGCTATTACAGGCCTATTTATTGCTATCGATAGAATGCTGTAAGAAGAATTTACTGCGGTAAAAAAGTTAATGATTCTTATCCATCAATGTTTATTTTATAGAATAGTAATCTTTGTTATTAATTTTAAATAAAAGAGTAAGAAATTTCTGTGGCATATTGAGAGTAATATTTCACATTTCTATCTTTTAGAGTTTTAAGGTAACAACTCCATCATGGTGTATCATATACAAATGGATTGAGTGTGGATGTGGATGTGCACGAATAGAAAACCAGGACCCACACCCACACCCATCCCAAGAGATAAAAAAAAACAAAAGAAATGGTAGTGTCATTTTTTCCGTATAGCAACATTACATTTATTAGACCATCATAATACCGTACATCAAGATTATCTGTATGAAGTTGAATAGCAATTGTTATGACTTGCTTTACTCTTGCAACAATAATAAACTATTGAGGATTACACTCAGTATTTATCGGAGGCAAGTTTGTTTCAATCTTCTCCGAGTTTCGACATTTTTCTTTCGGTCTTGCTACAATTATAAACCAAACTTCTCCCTAATGAGCTACGAATATTCTGAACCCTCAGAAACATTATGCAAAATGATTTTCGAATTTCGACTTGAAACTTTGTCATAGACAGGCCCTAATGAAAATGCTTCGTTGTGGAAGTTTTAGAGCTTTTCATTGTTTCTATCCTAAGATACAGTTATGGTAAAAGCATGTCTTTCACCTCGTTGATATACACCACAAATTCGATGTTCTTATTTCATGATAGGAGAAAATCAAAAGACCTGAAAATTTCATGATCAAATATTTTTACAAAGACCTATCTCTATCCAAAGCTTCAAGTTGAAATTCGATAATCAGCTTTCCTAGTGTTTCTAAAGGGAATCATGGCATTGTTTAAAAAACATTCGTAAAAGTGTCGTATCCTGCAGTAATAAACTCTGTGTCCGAATTCGTTTAAGGATACTCATGAAGACCAACATGATACACGTAGTCTCGATTCAAAAGCGATTAATTAGTTGGGAATTTTTCTTGTAAGTCATTTTTAAATGAACAAAACAAAAGGAGATTGCAATAGGAATATTCAGTTATATATATTTTTTTTTTGTTCAATGTCTTACTATTCAGGTACAATTTTATGAATAATAATGTGTATTTGATGAAATAAAATCCTATCGAGATCTTTCACAAAATCGGTCGTCGATCTATTGAAAAAATGGTTGAACTTAAAACTTTGCATGTTTAAATATATATGTGATAATAGAGATATATTTCTTTTATTAATGATCTCAATGTTCGTAATTTTTCTTTACAAAGATATTAAATGTTTTCAATCTAATTTCATTTATGAACAAGGTTGATCACAATCGGTATTTTCTGGTAAATCAAAAAGACGTGGATCTTGTGGACCAATTTCCCAATTATCATAATCAGTAAATTGACGTGGTGTTTTAAAGTTTGGTCCTGAATAACGAACACCATTTCTTGGTTCATCAACTTCACTCCAATATTCATGGTCATACGAATACCAATGATCAACTGTTTTGTTATGGATTTGTTCTATTCCAAGCCATGTTGCACCTCTAAGCCAAGTAATAGGCACACCAAAATTTCCTGGCATAGCTACACAACAAAGATTACGAGCGACAATGTAAACATTATTGGTAATTAAAATAATGCAACTTGGTTCATTTAAAGCCCAACCATAACAATAACCAAAATGATCATGTCGTTCTTGACCATGTAAGCGTCCACTAAGTGTTTGATTTGTATAGGTATAATAAAATACACTACGATGAGGATGAGGTTGATTATCGTCATCAAAAGCGGTTATTAGTGCGTCGGTTCTGTAAAATACAATTGATTTATTTATAGAATTTTTATTTGAAAAATAAATTTTACTTAAATCCAATTGGCCATATAGGATGTGAAGGAGGAGTTTGACGCTCACAAACTACAGATGTCACAATCACAAAAAGCGTGATGATTACGAACATACTTTTTGTTTTGCAATATATCGTCGTATTGTTGAACATATTTTAGTATAAAATAAGACAAAATCCTATGTTATTTTGCGTAGTTAAACTTTTTCCTTTTCAAATAAATTTATTCAGGTGGTATTTTTTGCCCTTTTACATTAAGTAGAATATTGCAATTTTTGTTTTTATAAATCATGTTATATCAATCTTGATAAGATTAACGTATTTTGTTTTAGTAAGACTTTAGGACGAAAAAAAAAAACAAAATTGTAATCCGGATGAATTAAAAGAACCAATGTGTATTATAAGGTTATTTTCTGCAAACATAAAGTAGTTAAGTTCGAGTCTTTATGTATAATCCGTTTTTATATAACATAAATTCTGGTTCTCTGAAACAATTCCTAAATCATATTCACTTTTTAGAATAATTAAACAAATTAAGGCCAATTCTTGTGATCAATTGAGCATTTTAGCTTAGGATTTCTTTTTAATATAAGAAATACATACCGAGACGTGTGACAGTGCCTGACTAAGGAGCGGAACTGCTTTGATCATCAATCGGGAACTATTACACGTCGAGGTATGCATGATTTATCTTATATTAGAAAAATCTCTACTTGGTCATCAGAATTGACCTTAATTGTCTAATTATTCTCAAATACAGATATAATTTAGGAATTGATTCCGTTAAACCCGAATTTGTCATAAATGATATGCATCCTTTATGTAAGACTGATTTTTTTATCATCTCAATTATGAAAAAGGCAGACGTCATTAGATATTCAGTGATACACTTCTAGACAACGTGATTGAGCTCTCCATATTCTCTCATTTTTGTTTGTTGTATGTATTAGTAGTTCAGTTTTCTATAGTCTTTCAAATCGGTACAATTATGTTTGCTTTAGATATATTCATGCGACTAATATTTCTTAGAATAGTAAACGTAAATATTTCTTATACAATTCAAACGATTTGATTCCTTTTTTTTCTCGTAATATGGTCGTATGTTCTATGAACATTTATTCAACATATTTTGCCTTATATACCTGTGACTGGTAATATTAAAACAAGATCGGCTTTCTTAGTGACTAAATTCAAAGGTATTTCTACATAAGACACACTGCCTTCTCCCAAATCTGTGGTCGTTGTCTATCAATTTATTCATGTTAATTAATAGTAAGATGTATATTGTGTAGAAGCACCAACTCAAGCAATATCCCATGATGAAACAAAAACTACTATTTAGTTGTCTAGTAGACAAATTAAACGAATTGGCTTGCTGGCACTTAAGTTCAGGATTGCAACAGTCCACGTCAGTCTGATGGAAACAAAAATTCAACCAGTTCTAGATCTGGACACAAGCGATTTATGTGACTGCAAAAACAATTGCCATTGAAAACAGACGACCATGATATGTAATGTCTGGTTGAGCATTGAATAGAGAAAATACTAATAAGTATATCGAGATTTTTTAGTTTGATAACTTTACCAATGAAATGTTCTTGGCAACATAACCATGTTCTTTTATAAGACGGATATTAAATAAAACTTTCTTGAAGAATTAGGTGTACACGAAGGATTGATCAAGTTCATTTAGACTTTGATTCGACATTTCACTATCAGCTGCGAACAGTCATTAACATTTATGAATCATCTGTTCATAAATTGAAGCTCATGTTACTTATAATACATGCTCACATTTCACCA
Source organism: Rotaria sordida (assembly GCA_905250125.1). Lineage (NCBI taxonomy): Eukaryota > Metazoa > Rotifera > Eurotatoria > Philodinida > Philodinidae > Rotaria > Rotaria sordida. The sequence goes on from CAJNOL010000436.1 coordinate 112,985, forward strand.
TTTTTGTTTGCTTTTCTTTCACGATTCTTAATTAATCGCCGTTTCATCTATTCAATTACCTCAATAGTATCTTAGGAAATTCTTATTATAAAAACATGAATTTCAAGATTTCATATAGATAACATATACTTCAACTACGAACGATCAATCATTATAATAGTTCTCGACAAACATGCGCTTTCAAAGTTATCCGATTATTCTTATTTTTTTCTTTTTTTTGGTTAACGCGACAAGAAAAAAAAGAATTTTAGTTCATGCTTGAATGTGAACAAGAATTAACAGTATAAAGGGAATAAACATTCAAAAAAATGAAAAATTCTAAGACAGTTTCTTTGTTTTACTAAAGAGAGTATCAACCACTTTTGACATATTTTGAATAATAACAAGTGCATCTTGATATTGAGTATCCGTTGGTGTTTCATCAAAAATAACGATATTTGAAGAACCTTGATCAAGTATACCACTAAGTTTCTTATCTAAAATCATTTGAGAAAGTTTTTTTTCAACAACATCCTAAAAAAATACACAACAATAAATAATTTTTATTTTTATTTAAATATTCAAGAATAATACATACTTGAGGTAAATCAATTAAACGTGCAATATGTTCAATTTGAACATTAGAAAATGGTTCAAGCAAACGACTAAGATTTTGTTCAAGTAAATTATCATATAATGTACCCAAATGTGAATGAACTACTGGATCATCAGATAATTCTGTTTTATAATCTTTCAATGCCTAGATGTATATATATATATGTAAATTTTTAATAAATTTTTTTTTTTTTGAAATTTCGACAACAAACCTGTTGAAAATCAGCTAATGATCGTTTCTTACTTGCTTGTGCAATTGCTTTCATTGCTTCAACATCTCGACCACTGTATTTTAATGCTAATTTTACCGACATTAATGCATTAACATCATCAGGTCTATAAAGTATAAATGAAAAATAATATGGATACATATATTGTGTATAGAAGTTATATTATTGGTCGATGAGGCAGCAACTTCCACGTTGACGTTAGTCAAAGTTATTTTTAAAATGCTAAACAATTAATATTTATGAATTGACTATTCTACTGTCATAAAAAGAATTTTTCTCTAATAAATATACATATGTTACAAGGAAAAAAAAAAGAATATGGAAGCATATCGTTTTGAATTGTCTTCATCTCTATTGAATTTGATTGATGGTACATTCAGAAATAGATGTAACCTTTTTTTGAAATCGTAGATTCTAATATTAATTAAAATAATCATGCTTGTTTGTTCGAAATGTTAACTATAAAACGAATTTTCATTCATCATAAATACTTTTGCTTTTACTGAACGATACGTTCATCTTTATAATCTCTTGCTACACAATTATTCAGAAAAATTTTAGTTTTCATCATATATTATGATAGTACAATAACCAATGAATAAGTTATTCATTGATTGGTATGTTAAAAATAACTTCGATAAATGTCAATGTCGAAGTTACAAGTTGCATAAGACATAAATAGCTAAATCAAGTAAACCTACAGATTCATCATCACTTTTGATAATAACATATATTTAAGAGCAGTAACACCTTTACTGTTATTAATTTGATCATAACCTTCAAATGCTTCATAAAAATATGAAAATGCCGTTTTAAAATCTTTATCTTCAGCTCCATGAAGAATTCCTTTAAATAGAAAAGATTATCTTCAATTGAAAATCACATGAACAAAAAAAAAAACTAAAAATAATTATCAACCTGATTGTAAATCAAGACTAGCTTGAAGTTTTGGTGGTGTATAAATTGCATTTGCCGTTGTTCTTGCTGATGTTAATGCAGCTCTATATAAACAAATCAATTAAATTCAAAATTTAATTTTAAATAAATCTAACCTTGCTTTTTGTATATTACTTAAAGCAAAATACGTTTTACTTTCCAATAATTGAACTTCAACAAGTAATTGTTTATCATCAAGTTTTTTTAATTCTTTAAGTAATTGAGAACCAAGTGTAAGTGCTTCATTATATTTTTTTGTATCATAATATAAAGCTACAAGACGTGCCTAAAAAAACAAATTTTACTTCAATAAAACTTTTACAAAAAAAAAATTGTTAGCGTAATCCCTGTGGAATTATAATGTAAAAGACAACGTAGCTGTTATTGCTAGTCATAGGGAGACTATTGTATTCTATCTATTTAGGGATATATTTCTTCATCAACCTTCTACTTAATCTTTCAGAAATGTCATAAGAAAGTAGTTCATATATTATAACGAGACGTTGTTGATATACGACCTTGAATCATATATCAACAGCGTTTGTCATGATCTATAAACGTTTCAAATTGTCTACTTCTGGACTTCAATAATTCCTTTTAGATCGCGTTTTAGAAAATTTACCTCAAGATCTTGTCGAAGAAATGTTCGATTTTCACTTTTTGCCCATTCGATGTTTTCTTGACATAATGTAACCTAAATAAAATAAATAATAGAAAAATGAAAAACTCAAAAAGAAAAAAAAAAAATTAAATCAATTTACTTCTTCACCAGTACCCGCTTCCATATCAAGAAAAAGATCGACTAAAGTTCGAACAAGTTTAGCTGCTTTAGCTCTGCTAACAAGACCAAGAAATGGACGAGTTGTTTTAATCAATGATGCCAAACCTTTTAAATAATTTTATCAATAAATTATTAAAATAAAAGAATATTTTCATTACCTTTAGCATCTTTTGTTTCCTTAAAAACTTTTCCAAGTGAAAGAATAGCTGATTCTTTAATTCGTAGTGATTCTTCATCATCAACTTTTGCTTCTAATTTAACTATTAAACAAAACAAAAAAATTGGATATTTCATCTATCTTAAATCTTAAAAATTTTACCCAATTTTTCTAATAATTCTCTTGCAGTTTGATAATCTTTTCCTAATAATGCATTTTCAGCTTCATCTAAATCAATTTGTTCCGATGATTTCGGTTTTTCATCCGTCGGTAATTCCGGCATTGATTAAAAGTTTATCTAAAATATATTTTATGATTTAAATACCAAAAAGCAAAAGAGAGAAACAAAAGAAGTCTTTAAAATATAAAAATAAAAACTCAAATATATCAAATCATTGATAACCAATCATGTTGTCGAATGATTTCATTTATAATAAAACGATTTTCATGCAAACAATTTTCTGTAGAAAGATATGATTGAAAACATGCTTGAAGTTCATCATAACGTGAACAATTTTCATGTGTGAGTGTGTGTTTACGAAGAATTAATTCTAATAATGAAAGATATGCTGTTGTAGCTTCATCAGTACATAAACGATCGGTTAATTCTCTACTTATAATTTCAATAATTAAACGTCGATCAGAATCAAATAAAAGTATATCACTTGTCGTATTTTGATCATCAAATAAATCAGCGAGAAATTTTATCACTGAATTTGTTGTTTTATGTTCAATTGGATCAACTTGAGAGAGAGGAAAAAAAACATTTTAGAACAAGATTTATTTATTTATTCTATTTTCTTACTATTTCGATTGAATAATAAAATCAGTCGTTCAATTAAATATTGACATGATATTTGTTCAATTATAGCTATTAATGTACGTATAATAGGATTTTGATTTGGATAATCAAAACGTAAATTTAATGATAATAAAAATTTTATTGATGACAAAACTAATTCATCATCATTATCATCATCATCATCATGATTATTTTCAATCAATTGAAATATACATTTTAAAAATATAGAATTAGATAATTGACCTAAATAAAACATAAGATTAATAAAACCAAAAAAGAAATTACGTACTGTTAGTATTCACTGGAAATGGTTCGTTTGTTAAAAGAAGATTCGTCAGAAGATTCAGAGCAGATATTACCGTTGATTTAGTATTATCACCTAAAATGTTATATGTTATAAATCGATTCGATTAAATTTGGCGTGTTTTTTTTCTTTCATATGGTATATAAAAACTTGTTCAGAAAGAAATATGTTTTTGTATTCAATGAAGATTATCTGCAATATTTTGTATTCGTAAAGGTGTGACTATCCAAGCTCAACAGTAAAATTGAATAATTAGCTAATACTTTCAGCTCAAATATAAGCTATGAAAGTTAACAGGTCCCTTCTTCTTACAATAGATTTTTCAATGACGAGAAAAGTCCTCCAAGTGATTAATCATGTTTGAATCAGGATAATGTATATCACATAGAGCCTAATGAGTTATCAATACTCTGAAAAAGATTCATGCTGTTAGCTTATGGCTATCGAGATACAGCACTTTTACAATATTTTTTAAATTAAAGTCAAAATCCCTCTTCAGAAATATCCGAAAAACTAATTTTCGAATTTCGTCTTAAAACTTTGCATACAAACAGATCTTAATGAGAATAGTTTATTATAAAAACTTCAGATAATTTTGTTGTTCCTATTCGAAACACAGCTATGGTAAAAGCGTATTTTTTTTACATCACTCATATACACTAATAGATTTGATGTTCTTATTTCAGTAGAGGAGCAAATTAAAAGATCTAAAATTTTTACAAGATGTTAATTTGAAAAATATTGTAAACATACAGTGTCTCAGCAACCTTAAGCAGCTAATCATTGCTTAGTAAGATCCGTTTAACTTGAAATTTTAAGAGATGAATGACCCTAGTAAGAAACTCCTTTGATAAAAAAATTTTCAATCCAATATGTAGAACTAGGTAGGAGTACTAGCCTTTTTATAGTCCATATGTGATCTGCAAGAGAATTTCCAAGGCTTTGTCATTAAGACAGGCAAAGAGCTCGATGTGATTTTCGTCTAAAATTCGCTTTCGTTCATTTTTTATAAGCAGTTTAATAGACTCGAAGGTTAAAATAAACATTAACAGGCTGACTCTAGGATACCAAATGTCATTTTTCTCAACACAGGAATCAATGTAAAAAAGAGAATTGATCAGACAAAAATTTCCTCTTACAAGAGAACATTCCCAGGCGCAGGAGCGCTTTTGAGTCAGGACTTTGTGCATCTTATAGACCTTAGTGAGCTGTGTCTATGATACGAAAATGTTTGAGTTTCTGGCTTGTTTCTGGCGAGATATTGAGTTTTTAGTGATTTTTTCTATATCACCTCACTTTTGCAGCAATGCTATATCTTTGAATTTTGACCTGAAACTTTGTCCACATAAAGGTCTCAGCTAGACTAGCTTGCATAAAAAATTTTAGAAGTTTTGAACAAAGTCTCTCCGGGACACGAAGATTTGAAAAAATGTATACTATATTTACTATCTATGAAAAGTGTCTGTGCCTTGATCGTTTCATATTCCAGAGAGACTTTGTTCAAAACTTCTAAAATTTTTTATGCAAGCTCGTCTAGTTGAGACCTTTATGTGGACAAAGTTTCAGGTCAAAATTCAAAGATATAGCATTGCTGCAAAAGTGAGGTGATATAGAAAAAATCACTAAAAACTCAATATCTCGCCAGAAACTCAAACTTTTTTTTATCATAGGCACAGCTCACTAAGGACTATAAGATGCACAAAGTCCCGACTCAAAAGCGCTCCTGCACCTGGGAATGTTTCCTGCTTAGTTGAAATGTCGATTTCATTCACTAAAAACTATAGCTTAAGTAAAACGAGAAAAATATGTAAAAATCATTTCTTAAAAGAGATTCCCAATGAAACGCATTGCAAGCAATATTAGTTACGATTTAATCCAAAGCTTCCTTGTAAGCTTTTAAGTCTGCTGAAAATCTGACTATTTTTATATAACGAAATATAAGTTTTAAATGAAGAGTGATTGAAGCGTCTTCCTATAATAAAAAATCAAGTTTGATAGTCCTTCGAAAAATTTGCTTCGCAAAGGAAGCTTTTAATTTGTAAAAGTTTAATTTTTAAAATAACATCTACATACACAAGTATGTTTTTAACCACCTTTTGAATAAATATTGTTAGTATTTGTTTGAATAATTTGAATACAATTTAATAGAATTGGATGATCGATTACATTTGAAGTAGCAAATGTTGGATCAATTTGACATAGAAATCGAACAATATCACATAGAATACCATGAATTTGATTTCCAACATTCTAATCAAGAGAAGAAATTTTTATTTTTATTTTCTTTTTTCTTGTTGACTCAATAATACAAACCATTCCAGTTAAATTCATAAGATCAATCAAATATACTCGAATATTTTGTTGTTGAATTAATTTAGCAAGTAAAAAACAATGAAGATCAATATGAGATTTCTAAAGGAAAAAAAATCAAAGTATATATTATTTTGGCTAAAACAAACGACACGTCTAATTTTTTTCTATTTATTCTTCATACTATCATCGTTTAGTTTTATATTGATATTGCAGATGTAGCTTTGATGATCACTCAATCTATTCAATGGTTTTCAGCTTTAAACCGCAATGATGTGTTGAAACAACTGAAAATTTGTTATTGTCACTGTTAATGGAGGCTTGAGCCTCCCTCCTTGCAATCTTTTTTTGGTTACGCCATTGGTTGTTGTCTCTTTACTTATTATTAGTTTTAATTGAATATTTATACAATAATTGAAAGCTCTTTAGCAATTAGTTGCAGATGAAAAAATTTTTATCTCAGTTCTTCTACTGTACAATAGACTGTAGAATAAGTTAGAGGACAAAATTTACACTTTCAATCGGGCTGTAATTCCCGCTGTCAACAATAATTATTTTAAGGATAAAAGAATAAAAATCAGTTTTTTGAATCATAATTATATTCCACTTAAAACCTATCAAATTCAAAAAGCTACGAAAAGTTTTTAATGGCTCACTTTTGTTTGCTCTACAAAGCGTGCTATTTGCAGCAGCATTTGAAACAGAGATTTTTTCTTTCATCAATTTTGATAGAAACTAGCCCTTTAGTGGAAACGTATAGATGAGATTTCGCTTATTGTAATATCTCATTTTATACAGAGTTCAGTAATGTTGAGTTGAAGCTATTTCAAGAGATAGTTTTGAACTTTTTCCACAAAATTTACTGATAGTTGTTCAATCTTACTCGAGAAGAAAAATTTGAACATATATTCAAAAATAGCGAAAAATTCTAATTCTCACCAGTTGTCTTTTAGTAGTGGAAAAATGAGCGAATATTTTTTTGTATCAAGACTTTGACACTTTAGGTTATTTGCAATATAAATGTAGAATCAAACGATAATAATATGAAGAATAAATAGAAACCAATTAGGTGTGTTATTTATTTTGCCCATAGGACAGTGTTTTATTCAGCGTGAGGAAAGGGAAGGGGCAGTGCTCCTCCCGGAGTTTTAAATCGTCTCGTCAGAAGAGAAAAATCTGAATAAAATATTGCCTAGGGAATACTCTATTGAAAATAATTTTTGTTTTATTCTTACTAATAAATCTCGTAATTGATTAATCGAATCATTAAGTATATTTCTATCACGTCCTAATGTATAATTTCGTTCTTCATAATCATTTGAACAAATACTTATTGTTTCAATTAATTGTTGAAATTGATGAAGATCAGGATGATCAATATTTTGCTCAAAACGCTAAAATAATAAAGAAAAATTTTCAATTTTTTTTTGTTTTTTTGTTGTATTTTATTTCATAGAAAAAAATTTTACTTCAACAGCTTTATTTAATTCATTCCATTGATTATCTTGTAAATTAATTTGTGATAAATAAGAAAATATTTTTGATGAAAGTTGTGAACAAATAATATAATTTGATTTTGTTGTTGAATGTATTAATGAAATAATATCCGAAACAATATCATCATTATTCATTGTTTTGTTTTGTTTTTTCAAAATTGAATGAAAAATTCTAAATATGTGTTTTTTTTTGCTTCACGTATGCTTTTGTTTTCTGTATGATTATAAGTTTCAAAAGATTTTATTGGTCAAAAAATTTGATCAATGAAATATTTTATTTGCTTGTTTATTTATTCGGTCAATCTGTCTCTGCTAACAATTTGTTCGTTCGGATTGTGTCAATCGTAAACATTTACACCTTATCGATATGGTTATTCATGATCGTATGTCATTGAAAAACGATTTTTTTTTTGTTTTTGAAAATAATTCTTATTATTTTTGTTTAAGGTGATATTGATCGTTTTGCTGATCGTAGTCGAGAACTTTGGTCTGATCGAACAATGTCGGATATGAAATATAGACAAAATAGTTCGTTTAAAATGATTTCATATTAGAATATTTATTATATTATAATTCATATAGATTTTCTTCGTTGTTGTGGAAATTGTCCATTTGCATCATTACTTGCATTTATTATAACAATAGTTGGTACAAGTATTTTTTGTGGTTGTCTGTATTATCCAATTCGAACATCTATTGAACAAATAAATAATGCTTTTGAAACTGAATATGTTGATCTTGAATGGTATGAATTCAAAAAATTTAATTAAAATTTAGAACGATTTTTTTTAAAATGTTTTTCTAAAGGATTCGTATATTACGTTTGACAGTTATTTTTATTCTTGCAATAATGGGAAGTTTTTCATTTATATTACTTATTGTTGGATCATTAGCTACAGGTGCTACACGTCATCAAGTTTATACTGGATTTCGTTCTCGACTTGGCGGTCGCATTGCAACAGGATTTGTAATTCTTAAAACATAAAAAAAAAATACTAATATTTATATAATCATTTTTTTTTCTTAGTTTACATTTGTTGTCTATATTATGTTACTTATTTGGTTAATTATAATGATAAGTATGATGATACCATGTATTGGTTTATATATATTAGGACATCGTTGTACTGAAACTTGGGTAGTACAAACAGTATCTGGCTGGCCAAATACAGCATCACCAGTAGCTTGTTTAACACCAGGAACTTATGGAATTCCTGTACCTAAACATAAACCTGATGTAAAAGTTTGTCAACACAAATTTAATGAATTATGTGCATTGGTATGAAATAATAGACAAGATATTTTATAGATAATTTGTTCTTTTCTTTTTTTTTTTCATTTAAATCTAGACGACTCATACATTGAAATTTTGGGCAGGTTTAGTTGGTTCATTTTTTGTTGTTATGGGTTTGGTAAGATGTTTTTTTCTTGTTTCATAGAAATCAATTCTTAATTATTTGCTTTCAGATTCATTTTCTTTGTTGTCTTGCGGCTAATTATGCTCATATAAGAGATGGTCGAAAATTACATGATTATGAAGAAGCAATACGAGAAGAACTTGAAATATCAAAATTAAATCAATAATAAAAATTTGTCGTTTGTATAATTATATATTGGGTAGAATATTGTCTCTTTTAATTGGTTTTTTTTTAATGAATCTTTATATTTAATCATGATCTTGTGAATGGAAATATTCTCAACGAATAATTTAGATATTCATTTTGTCAGATGTATTTGTCCGTTGTCTTACTTTAATTTTATATAATATTTGTGTGTTTATATAATCATTGTTTCTTTTCTTTTTTTTTTTTTATCTTATTAGCTCTTGATTTTGATTTTGCTAAACAAGTGCCTTGTTATATTAGCCTTGTCTACGCATATTATTCATTTGTGCTATAGAATAAATAAATAATTGTATAATTTACTTTCATGCAGAACTGTAATACGTTTGGAATGTAGAAGAAATATAATATTTTTTTAATAGCTTTTAAGGTTATTATAATTTTGTCTGTTTATCAGTATTTTATACTGATTTAATGCTTTGAGAGAGAGAGAGAGAGAATAAACAACTATTTTTGAGAGCATAGACATATAATTAATATTCATTGAGATTCGATTCACTTGACCCTAGATTAACAGAATAGAGATATGCATATGAATGCATTGAAATATAGGCGTACGTTAAGTACTGAATACATAAATGAGATGACTTGAAATATAAAAGCAATTCTTTTGGCGAAAAAAAAATTTTTCGTAATATAAAACTTGATTTTTATGTTTATAAAGAAAAACAATTTCGAATATACTATATTAGTGTAACGAAGTTCAGTTTATATGTGCAATGTTATTAGTTTTTTGATAGAAATTCTGTCAATTTTTTCTGTGTGGTTGCAATGTTGTAATTTCTTGCGTTTTTTGTTCTTTAATACTAATTTTCAAATCATAATTGAGTACAGTGAATGATAATTTCTTTTGTCATATATTGATATATATATATCGAATTAGTGTATTTCTATGAATGATATGTGGTCATAAACAGTATTCTTCATGTTTGATATGAAGCGTGTATTATATATTTGTCGAAGTTAACTTTAAAATTCAGTCGTCTCTAAAAAGTAACTAGTTGATTCTTCAATATTTTAAAGTCAACTCACAATTAGTTACATTAACGCTATTTCTATTGCAAAAAAAAATTAAATAAAAAGTGATGTTAGTTAATCATAATCTTATGTACAGATTCATTCTTTCACTCTTAATAATCATTATATCACATCGTCATGTATACAGCATTGAACAATTGATCGAACTGTTCAATCATTTAAGAACAATGCTCGTCCCTTCTAAAAGTGTACAAGATTGAATAAGCATGCTCATAATCGACCATTAATCATCGTATAAAGATGTATTACATGCCTGAGTATTACGATCGTATTTCTTCGTATGTGATAGGAAGATATATGACTGTCTACGGCGACATACTGAATAAAATGTAAGAGTTATTTACTGTCTTCGTATATGATCGTAATACTGAACTATGTAATACACCAAAATACGGTCGTATATGATGAAATACCGAGTGTATATAGATTTCGCATTCTTCGCCTCGGGAAACTACTCATCGTTTTATTTGAATTCTAATGCGTAGGTGCCCTTGTTTATCATTCTACATAGTCATTGGTGCCATAGCTACCATACGATAACTATGTTATAGACAGACACAGGTGAATTTTCGTTTCTCGATTCCATCCTTACAGTCCAGGGAATAGAATATGAAGTGCAATAATGACAAACTCCAGGATAGTCAATCTAATCTTTGAAAGAACGCCGTCAACAATGCGATATCTGCTACTAGAACGAAAAGTTTTCCAAAACGGACGTGAATTCTTGAAAACATTTTCTCTACTATCAAAATAAAGTAAAAGACGAATTGTCTTTTTCATTCGAACATTTTTCGAAGAAACCGAAAGAGAAATCGTTTTAACATACAAAAAGGTCATATAAAAAACTAATCTTTATTAATTAGCAATTAACAGAAGCAGTTTCCTTGCCACAGAGTAATGGATTGCACAGTGAAATACGAGAAGAAACTATGCACAAAGCTAATAGTCTTATTGCTACAAGAGAAATAGTTCTTTGTTCGAATGTTCAAATGGAAAATTTTTCCAACAGCCAATAATTTTTAAAAATTTCTTCAAATTCAACACATTTTTCTCAACACATGTTAGCATACACCGGTAGATTCTGTACGAGTGGATGCTGTCGTAAGCCTCCACACTAGGTAAAATCCTGTTGATTGTTGATACTGATTTTATGCTAAATAATCGTATCTCAAATATCATTTAAAATAAGAATGATACTATAGTCATTGACAAATTGACTCCATAGTGCTCTTTAGTTATTTTTTCTTTTCCTTTTTTTTTTTTTGTAATAGAATATAAAACAATAAAGTCGAGCTGTATTGAGTATTGATGAAAGTTCAATGAAAATGAAAAATACTATTGATAATGAATGTGTAACTAGGTGAATGCTTCATATTAGAGGTTTAAATAAGTATAATTTTCGTCCTACTTGTAACTTTACTAGTCAAAATGATAAAATTTTCTTGAAAATTTAAAAAAACATTTCAGGCAGCCGATCTGTCTCGTTTATGACAGATTTGAATAATCAGAATCTGTGTTTGTGTCAAGCAAAAAGACTAGATGGTCTGTTTCCACTTGTGTTCCACATTGCACTCAGAAAAAAAAACTAACAATAATCTTTAGTCATTATTATTACCTATATTCAATTCTATGTATAAACAAAATAATGCATATTTATAAGAAACTGTTGTAATATATAATCAACAAAAATTTAACTGACTGAGAAGGCATAAAAATCTGATAAAATTAACTAGTTTCTCATCACTTTGTTAAGCTTGCCTATTATATCCATGATGATGTCGATGTACTAGCAAGTTTTCTATTACTTCGAAATATTTGCACACATCTCAACTCAACTACAAACATATACTATTGATATCAATAGACTTTTAATTTTATATGCTTATTTAAATTTAATTATCTTCATAATATTCTATGTTTCATCAAAACCTCATTGTTGCAATTCTTTTCAATTGACTTTACGAAGATATCGTTCCAAGTGATAAATCATTTTTTTTTGTTCGGACCCTATATGCATAAAGTAAATTCAAAAAGGATAAGTCTCCTTAGATCTTTTCTCCAAAGTTATAGCCATATGAGCCTACCAGACTGTATACAACCAAGATATCGAATGATGGCATTTCGATCTTCTACATCCGACAAAATCTATTCCTTCACTTCGGCGTAGTATTGGATAGCTTCGGTAAAGCGCTACAATATTGGCTACCTGAAGCGTGTTTCACAATGACTTCGAAAACAACAAGATAGGTCTACTTGTAAATAGAATGTTCTGGAATTTTCAAGTTAAAAGAATGTTTCGTTCACGAAATATTGAATTTCAAAAAAAAACATAAGATTCTGTTATCTTTCATAAAATATAAATAATTCTGGGTAATTCAATATCTCGTAGAGGAAACATTATTTTGAGCTCTAAATTTCAAAACATTCTAATTATTTACTAGTAAGTCTGTTAGCCTTCACGCTCACAAGGAGCGACGAACACGATTAAAGACGTGTGTGTTTTCTTCTCTCTCTGTTTTTATTTTTTTGAAAAATGAGTGTTTATATGCGACTATGACAACAAGGACAAAAAAGTAGAAAAAAACACAACGTCTAATCAAGGTTAAAGAAAAGAAGTAATAGAAACGAAATAATGATATCGAAAATATCAGACGAACAAAGTATGATCAAAGAAAAGAAAATAGAGAGGATCGGAGTATATGTTATAAAAATATACTCTCACAAGGTCTCTCTATAGGCAAAATTTTAGTTTGAATTATTATCATTCGATTGTTTGGTGTTTACCGTCTTATAGGCTTAAATGGTTATAACTAAGGAGGTAAGACTTAGAGACATTGACCGTTTTGGAGTTTTTCATATCTTACTGGAATTTATCTTATATGCACAAAGTTCGTATTTAAAAAACGATTTCCTCGTTAGAAAGCTCAATAGAATAGAATAGTATTTTGTCTCTGATCATATATTATTGCAAATAGCAGAATAATTAATCGAAACATTGTCATATTGGACTTATGTTAAATCTTGATTGCCACTAAATGAGTAGATCTTAATCACATTCTGTGGATTCTTTACTTTTATAAAAAAAATTCTTTGATAATTTAATCACAAAAATATTGTTTATGAAATGTAAAATGAGAATTTAACATATCTGATTGTATCAGATTGATAAAAAACTTTTTAAAATAATTATGATTATTCCCATTGATATGAATATTTCATCACGAGATCATTCGGTAATGTTTGAATTTTATTGAATAATGTTCTTTTCATTGTATAATTTCCAATGTTTCGTATTTGTATAGAACTATGTCAAAAAAATAACACATAAATCAATGATCTACTTAAACATGTCTGATGATGAGAGAACTATCAAGTAAATGTTAAAAGGAAAGTGGTTTTCATTTATAAATCAAGATGCCACTAGTTGACACTTTTAAAAAGGTCTATCTATTCCTGTTGTTGATTTGTGATATATTAAAAAGCATTTATGAATAGATAAATAAAAAGACGACGAATGAGTATCTTGTTGACTACGTAAGTCAAAAATAGAATGTCATAAGTGACTTAGATAAATTTAGTATTCTTATCACTAGATTTTGTTGAATATGTCTGTTGATGTTTCTGATTTATTACCAGTAATTGAACCTGATCTTGAGCCTAGTGTATGTTGAATTTTAATTAAATTTTAATTTTAATATTTTAATTTTTTATTAATTTTTAGTTAAGTCTATCAGGTATATTATCTCGAAGAGAAAAATACAAAAATGTTATTACAATGGCTGTCCTATTATTTATTAATTTGTTAAATTTTATGGATCGATTTATTATTGCAGGTATTCATAAAAATAAAATGAAAATATTTTATCAAACTTATCATTTATATATAGGTGTACTAGAGAAAATTATAAAAGATTTTTCTATTTCGGAATCACAAGGTGGTCTTCTTCAAACAGTATTCGTTTGTAGTTATATGGCACTAGCACCTCTCTTTGGTTATTTAGGGTAAATCGAAGAAAATATAAAAATAAAATCATTATAAAAATTTTCTCTATTTACAGAGATCGATATAGTCGAAAAATGTTAATTATTATTGGTGTTAGTATTTGGTCCATGACTACTTTAGCCGGATCATTTGTGCCAAGTCATGTAATTTTCACTTACATATATATATATATATATACAACGGATGGGTCATAATGAAGGCCAAAGTTTGCATTCGATTTCTCTGAGTTTCTGAAATGTTTTATTCAATAACAAATGCATAACACAATTGAATGGAGCTCGAACTCTACATTTGAAAATAAAACAAAGTTATTTCATTTGTATATCTTTGTTTGTAGAATAGACAATTCTTGAGTCGAACGTTTTTCGATCGTACGAAATGGACTAGTTTCCGATCTATATATAGACGATACATTTCCATTCAAACACATGAAACAGAAATATATCGTCTATATGCATTGAAAACAAATGCACAATCATAAAACACCTTTGTTTTATTTTAAAACGTAGAGTTCGCGCTCTAGTCTATTGTGTTATACATTTTATTTTTGAATAAAACATTTCAGAAAGTCAGAGAAAGGGAATGCAAAGACTAGCCCTTCATTATGATACACCCGTCATATATGTATATATATATATAAATTTTTTTCATTAACATATATTGTTCGTTATTAGTTGTTTGCAGTTTTTGCAATATTACGTGGTTTAGTCGGTATTGGTGAAGCTTCATATTCATGTGTTGCACCAACAATTATTGCTGATATGTATAAACATGATATGAGAACAAGAATGTTAGCTCTTTTCAATATTGCTACACCAGTAGGAGGGTAAAAAAAAACAAAATTATTGTTTTCATTTGAAAATCTATTTAACAAAAAAATTAATATAGTGGTCTTGGTTATATTGTTGGTGCATATGTTGCAGTTGCATTTCATGGCGAGTGGCGTTGGGCTCTACGAGTAAAGATTTATTTATTATTATTATTATTATTTTGTTTTGTGTTGATTGTTATGTGGTTATGTATATGTAGATTACACCTGCTCTTGGTTTCATTTGTGTTATATTACTTCTTGTTCTTGTTAGAGAACCAGTACGAGGCAGTATTGATGGAGCTCAAGTTTTAAAAAGAGATAATTGGTTTTCTGATGTTCGAAAAATTTTTAGAGTGTTTGTTGAAAATTAGTTTGATTAGTAAATTATCTAAATTTCTTTTTTTTTTGTTATTTAGAAAAAGTTTTATTTTAACAACCCTTGGATTTACATGGGTAGCATTTGCATTAGGTTCACTTGCTTGGTGGGCACCAAGATTTCTTCAATTAGCTTATATTTTGCATTATAAAACTGAAAGTGAACAAGTTAAAGCCAAGTAACATAAAATTCATAATAATAAAATGTTATTTATGCTTTTATTTTATCAGTGTTAGTCTTTATTTTGGTATAGTAACTTGTGGTGCTGGACTTCTTGGTGTTCTACTTGGAAGTGAAATAGCTAGATGGTATGTTTAATTGTGATTTTAAAATGATACCTATGAAGAATTTTATTAGTTTTCTTGACATTTAACATGTCGATGCTGGCAAACACTGTTTTAAATTGCGTACGGAGAACTAAACGTTAAATTTTAAAAGAATCTATATCTTACGAAGGAAGTTTCTCAAGTGCTTAATCGCTTTTGAGTCGGAACTATGTACATCATGTAGACACAAATAATTTGTAAATATTCTACAGAGAGTTCTGACTTTTAGCTTATTGCTACGTATACACAGCAAATTTATGATAGCTTTTAAATGAATGTCTTAGCCCTCCTTAGGAACACCAAGAAAGCTAACTCTTGAATTTCGACTTGAAATTTTGTATAAAGATAGGTCTTAATGAGAATAGTCTATTGCAAGCTCTTTAGATTGGCTTCGTTTCTGAAATAAGAGCATCGAATGGGGATGTACAGTGGGCACTGAAACACATTGCTACAACAAGGATATACTTTGATAGAGTTGCTATCTCAAAGTTACAGTAAACACGAAAGCCAGTGTAATCAGTGGACACTATGTTGGTGACTCACTGTTTAGTACTTACACTAAAATCAGTTTTACTGGTGTTTCTGAAGAGGACTATGGCATTCATTTAAAGACTACCGTGAGAATGCCGTATCTCAGTAATAATAAACTAAGGGTCTGAACTGTTTTCAGGGTATTCATAAGTCATTTAATTCTACATCATGCACGTAATTTCGACTTAAAAGCGACTTATCAATAAGAAAACTTCCTTCGTTAGATTTTTTATTCTAATTTTGAATTCATTTGATGTTAGAATTAAAACCTTTTTAGAAAAAATTTCGTTTATAAATTACAATATTTCTATTTAAATGAAAATTGAATGTTAATTTCATAATATAATATTTATTTATTAAAGTATATAAACATAGAAAAATTTTTATATTTTAGGTATCGTAAAAGAAATCCACGTGGTGATCCGATTGTTTGTGGGGTTGCTGTTCTTTTAGCCATACCATTTCTAGCTGCTTCAATTATCTTTTCTAAAGATAATATAATTGTAACATGGATTTGCATTGCTGTGACTGAAACATTACTTTCTAGTAATTGGGCAATAATATCAGATATGCTTATGGTTAAATCTTAAAAGATTTTCATTTTCATTTATAATTGATTCTTTTTTATTTTTTTGTAGTATATTATCATTCCACCCAGACGTGCTACAGCAAGTTCTATTCAAATATTTATTTTACATTTATTTGTGTGTTTTCAAATATAAAAAAAAAAAACAAAGTTTATTATAGATTAATTTTGTTTTATATGATAGGGTGATGCATCTAGTCCATATATCATCGGTCTCGTAAGTGATTTCTTTCGAAAAGGATCAAAACAAAACGAAATTATATGGAAATCCTTACGATATGCTTTATTATTAACACCAGCTGTTGCTTCTTTCGGTGGTATTGTTTTTCTAGTAGCGGCTCTTTTTATTGTTCGAGATCGTCGTGAAGCCGAAGCTACTATAGAATGTAAATCTATTATATAGGGTTTTCAAATCAATAAGAATATTTTTATTTTTATTTTTGTTTTTCTTTTAGCAATGAATATATCAAACACTTTTCGAATGGAAGAATCAAAAACTTAGAAAAGCAAAAACAAAACCTCTTGTGTAAGTATATTGTTCATAATTGCTTGCTCATACTATTTTTTATAAACTATTCCATAAATCAAAAATATTTGAAAATGCATGATCTATTCATTTTGCTTATGTAAATGTAAATTGACAAATATATTTCTTGATTTTCATTTTTATTTGTAGTTGACAATGAAGCAAAAACTTGATTTTTATCAATACATTTCTACTATTTTTGATATTTGACATTTATTTTTGTGATTTATTAATTTTCTTCTTTTTTTACAATCTTATTACATGAACATAATTATCTGCTGTCATAAATCGACAATAATGAACCAATAGAAAATTTATTAGAACTATTAATATCAAGTATTAGAATCTGTGATAAATACAATTGAATAATAAAATAATTCAAAAAAAAAATAGAAAATGTTGTTAGACGACTTTGAAACATACATCACAAAGAATAATGTTATCAAAAACATTTTTTTTTTTTTTTATCTTATAAAATGGTTCGATGATAAGTATATTGATAAAGAATACCTAACAATAGTTTATTAGTGCAGTTCTTCTGAAATTAAAACGTAGAACTCACATGTCTTTTTTTGCCAGTTCCATATAAGTTTAGTGGAAAATCTCTAAAAGATGATAGGTTCTTTTCAACAATAATATATCGTCGGACAAACGATATGTATTATTTATTTCTGCATTTCGAACAGAATTGTTTTTTTCTTTTAGTTTTAACTTGTGCTCTACTTTTTATTTATCTTATGCTAGCTCATTGATTTAACTAACAAATAAGTCTGTTGTACACATTCGTATATATTGACAGAAGGTCTTAACCTTTGGTGTTGGTCATATGACAACTGTGGCAAATCAAAATAGGGCTACTCATCATCTTTGATATCTATCATATAAATTTTTATCTGCGAAAAAATCAGTAAATATGTTATTTAGAGCACTGAAAAACATATTTCAGCTATTTCAATTTCAAGGAAGACTTTCAAATGTTCTAGAATTGTCTAAATCGTGTTGTTAATGCCATTCAGCATCTTTTTCCGTTGTTAAGGAATTATGAGAGACCATTGTAGTGCTCGTTTGTCTTCGGTTGCTGTAGAAGCGTACTTCTAGTCAATCGGGCACTGCCGAACAGCAACTTCATAAAATGGTTTAAATTAATTTTTGTACTACTTGTTGGATAAGTTAGAGTGTCTAATACAACGTGATATTTGCCATGACTTGTAAACGAGATCAAAACATTGAAGAATAGGACCAGAACAAAAAAAACATAAATGTGGAACTGAATTCATAGTCGGAACCAGAATTGTACACTCATAGTGAAGACCGATTCATTGGTATCATTCAGTTCTTTTAGTATATGTCTGATTAATTTCAAAAAAAGCCGTCAAAATGTAGCTTTCTCATATGTTTACTCAGTTCAATCATTTTCACGGCAACGATTGAAAGTGAATCCATATAAAAATGACCGATACATTGCTGTAGTTACATTTCTCACTATAAGCATTGACTATTCTACAAAAATTTTCGTTTTAACTATTATTCATTGCTCAACAATTCATCTTAAAATATAAAATATCATCAAATGAAAACTTCTATCTCTTTTAATTAAACAATTCATCTAGTTCAAATATTAACAATCATTTCAACGAAAGTTCTTTGCTTTACAAATTTTTATTATGAGAATAATAAGAGAGATGAAACAATATAACCAATAATGCATACAAAGTTTACATTAACTCAAGCAAAACAGAGAAAAAAAAGGCGCATTAGAATCTAGCTACATGAGATAGGCTAGATTTTGTATGAAGAAATACATGTTAAATAAATATCTATATACATTAAATAATCTATGACACGAATCATTTTGACATAAAACTTTCGCTCATCTTGCGGCCACTAAAAGATAACGGATTAGAGTTAGAATTAGAATTTTTGCACTATTTTAGAATATATGTTCAGATTTTTCTTCTCGAGTTAAATTGAATAACTATCAGTAAATTTTGTGAAAAAGTCCAAGAAACAAAATAGCAGTTTTAACATCGTCCTTAGTTTATGTCTTGGAACAACTTCAACTTAACGTTACTCAATTCTGTAAACCATGAAATATTACAATTAGTGAAATCCACACATTTCCACTAAAGAACTAGTTTCTATGGAAAGAAGACATATCCAGGAGCAGCGAAAAAATCTGATTCTAACTCTAATCAGTTATCTTTAAATAGTCGAAAAATGAGTAAATATTTTCTGTCGAAACTTTCATGTCATAGATTAGAAAAGTATCTTCTCTTTTAAATATTCGTCAATTTAATTTTAATTGATAATGATTTTGTATATTGATATTATTGTTCATTTGATTAGAGTTTTTCTTTTTCATATATATTATCAACAGCAAGTTCTTGTGCATGAGTTGATAAAGTATGATGTCTAGGTGTATGATGACAAAGTGATACAATCATATCTATATGAATCAAAGCAAATATTAATGCAGATATTTCAAAGAATAAATAAAAAGACTTACGCCAAAGAATAATTGATGACAAAAGTAAAAAAACAAAACAAATCCATATAGAAATTTTTGGTTGTTTATGAATAAGATCATTCCACTCACTATGAATATCATTAAGAAATTGTTTAAAACGATTATTTCTTGATTCAATATTATCTTTTTGATGAATAATAAAACGTGTAATTTTATATGTATTTTCGTCATTTAATGAATCAGTTTGAATTTCATTTGATTGTTTAATTATATTTCTATTTTCGTTGAATTTTCTTATCTTATTAATAAACATCCGTATGCGATCAATGTTAAATGGTGAATGTTCAGATAATGGACGTTGACGAAGACGAATAAGAATTATCGATCGTGGACGTTCATTTTCAATTGATTCTTTTATTTCCTAGAATAAAATTTTCAATTATCAATTTCATATATTAAACTTTTCATTTGTTTTTTTTTACCGGTGAATGATTTGATGAACAACCAGCAAGACAACTAGCTTGAATTTGTTCATCTGTTCGCAGTAATTTACAACGAACAGTACAATCTTCATTATGTAACTTATAATCACAACCTTAAAAAAAAAACGATGTTTTTTTTTGTCTTTTGCGTCTATCATTTTTTATTTATTTATTAAATAAGCAAACCTTTTTTGCAAGCATCCAAATTAGATAAGCTAGTATCATAATTTGAATGACATCTTGAATAGCAATTATTTTGTGCTTGAAATAAAGTTTCTAATAAACCAAATATTGGTGATGAAAATAAGAAAATTGTGAATATAAAAAGTTTTAACATGATGTGAAGAAAAATTTAATAAATATCAAGTGTGTTATTTTTATCTAATTTCAGAAAAAGAGAAACAAATTTATCATATGACTTAAATATCGAAATAATAACGACGTAGATATATTAATAATGATGCCAAACAATAAAAGAAATATAGCATGTGATTGGATGATATAAAGTGTGGTAAGAAATGCGAATCACTATATCGAATGCACTCAGTGGAACGACATCTCAATTTTATGAAAACATTAGATAAAGAAAGAAATTGTGATAGAAATGCATTGAGAGTCAGAAGGTATATTCGTCTATATAATATATTTTTTTTAGGAAAAATGAGTTTCATGCAAAGAATGACATTAGACTATAAGGACGTTTTAACAAAATTACAACAAATTTTTCTTAAGACTAATGGAAACATAAGATGTCGCTAAAAGCCAACTTCTTAACTTTAGTTGATCAAAAGAATTTAATATCATAAACAATCGACATCACTGATGTACTTCACATGCTTCTAATATTAGCTATTGAAAATAAGTTTCATTTTAAGTGCGTTAATGTATTTCTAGTCGGCGTTGATTTGATCATTCGTGCATATATATGTGACCCTAGATAATAGACATTTTTAAAATAAAAGGAAAATACTTCTCTTCTAGTTTCTTTGTTTTGGTTACAAAGAATCAATGAAGTTAATAATCGATTTTCCTGTTAAATTATACTGAACAATTTTAAAAATATTTTCTTTTGTTAGAAGAATGTTGATTGTTGATTTACTAGAAAAAAAAAACGAATATATAACCATTGATAAGATACATGCAATTGCTATTATTATAAGTCATTAATTTTATCTGATTACGAAAATAACCATACTCTGAGATAACACTCATATCTCTCTTTTTTACTGTTCAGAAAAAAGATAGAAAACAAACAAAAAATATTCTTTAGCAGATAAAAGCCTAAATCAATGAGATGAAGTAATGTCTTAATGATACTTGTATAATGTACATTCTTAATTTATTTGGAGCACATCAAAAGTAGCAATGATTGTAGATACAAGTCTACAGAATAGTGTGAACCAATTATTGATTCCAGTAACAGTTGGCCGAGTAGCACTGGTTACTAACGTATAATCAATCCATTCAAACAACTTATTGAAAATTTTTCTCAAATACATATTACGAAAAAAAGTTTTTATCAACTTGATTACAACATCAAATAGAATGATAAAAATTGATTATTGTTCATCAATTACATAAAACATCTGAAAATAATATAATATACGACTCGTTGAATAAGTTAGATAGATGATGATTATAATATGATCGACACCAATAACTTTTAGCACTCTCGAAAAGGAACTTATAGGTTATCATTCAGTGTGTTTTTTTAAGATCTTTCAAAAATTTCTTTATTACTCTTAGACAGAATATTTCTAGTCTCATATTCCAATAGAACACAAAGTTCTTATCATCACCCATTAGTTTTTGGCTTGTCTGAGGCACTTTCAAGCAGGCCAAAATGAGCATGTATTTGCATCAAGAACTTCGGCCCACACTTTCGGTTCAAATTAGTGTTTTTGGGTTTCAGAGAAGTGCCTCACAAGTCTCAAAAAAAAGCTTAGACAAAATTCTGCTCCTAAACCATAGCTCTGGACTCATTGAAAACACCTTCAAGAAAACCACAAATAAACGAACATTTTACCTCTAAACTTTTGACCTATGTATTAATAGTTCTTCATGTCGAAATTAAAGTTGATACATTTCATTAAAAAAATTGTTCTTGATGTCTTATCATAATTTAGTAAGAAAAGCTATTCTGATTACGTATTTTTTACTATGTTTTGACATTGAAAAATATACAATGAATTCAATTTTTATTAATCGATAGTCAAGATCGAAGTAAGCAGCGCAGACATAATTGAAAGGCTTTCTTTTTATGCCGTTCGAAAGAAAATTTACTGCTCTATAAAACTGCATATTGTGTTTTTTAAGTAAGTGTTTTTTTGTCGGATAAAAATGCAAAAAAAAATTAATATCTATTCAGTCATCCAATGGCGATTTTCTATTTTCTACAGACATATTGTAGAGCACCTTATAGTGTACATATTTGAAATATTGGCAGAACTGCTATTTGAGAAATTCTATCATGTTTTTGTCCATTGCAGTTGTATGATTGAGTAGTTTTCAATTGTTTGAATTTTTCGATGACGAAGAGCTGATTTGAAAAACAACAAAGATAGTTTTGTAGAATGAAAAATTCTTTATCGAATGGTATAAAAAGCGAAGTCTCACAATTCTGTCTGTGTTGCTCAAGAAAAAAAAGAAATGAAAGTGTTCCATTTTTTATGGCTCATAAATTGTGTACAACCCGTTAGTCTAAGAAACTATGAACAAAGAAATAGAAAATAGATACCTACATACTCGAAAAAAAATAATATATATATATCATAAAGATATTAATCTACAATTATTTGCTTTATTTTATGCTGTACTTGAATATTTTATAGATCAATTTAAAGTCGATGTACTATTTATGATCATGTTAATAAAGTAATTGGATACATACATAGGTGTGAAGAATCAACAATGTAATACACCTATAAAATCTTAGTCATTTTCGTAGTGTTTTGTTATTACAAATCTATTAATTGTAATCATAGTTCTAAAGAAAAAGAAAAAGAAAGATAAATAAAAATTAGTTGAAAGATGTTTTTAACGATTTTATGTAAATCTGTTGATATCGTTTTGTTATTATGACAAAAAGATAATCTGTAGAAAAGAAAAAGCTATATTGTTTTCGAGAAGTTTTTAATATATACTGTAAATATTTGTTCTTCACTATTTGATCATAAATAGTATCAAGATATGTATTTCTATACATAAATACGACAATATATTCAATACAACACTTCATAGTATGTTACATATTAATCATGTTAAACTTCCTATTATTTCTCTATATATTTGAAATTTGTCAATGTTTACAACGTCCAATTGTTATTGCACATCGTGGTACAGCATATTTACCTGAACTTACATTAGCTTCTCAATCGATGGCTCATGCTTATGGTGCTGATATTATCGAAATTGATGTATGTCTTAGTCGAGATAATCAATTAATTGTCATTCATGGTATAACTATAATGTTCATTTTAATATAATTATTATTTTTAATTTTTTTGTTTTTTTCCTAGATATCTATCTAGATGGAGTAACTAATGTTAGTGGTATTTTTCCCAATCGAAATCGTTCAGATGTTCTTAATTATGTTATTGATTTTGATCTTTATGAATTGCGTCGTTAAAATATTCGTGAACGAGTTCAACCATTGAATGGTACACAAGTTTGTCCATTGCGTTTTCCTTCAAAATCTAAAGTACGTTTTTATCTTTCAACACTTAATGAAACAATTGAATTATTATTTGGTCTTAATCGTGCAACAGGTCGACAACGTCAATTACTTATTGAAATATAAAAACCTGAATATCATTCAAAATATAATAAATCAATATCATCTATTGTACTTGCTACATTAAATGCTTATAATTTAACACAATCAAGTGATCCAATTATTGTTCAAACATTTTATATTGAAGAACTTATGTATATTCGTAAAAATCTTGGCAATCAATTGCGTTTACTTGCTTTAATGACATGGAATTACATTCAAGAATCATCAAGTGATTATAATTTTTATCGAAGTGAAGAAGGTATACGAAATCTATCAAAAATTATTCAAGGTTTAGCACCTAATCATCAATTAGTTGTTAATTATGATCCAAATGGTGCAATCATTGGTACTACTAATCTAACAAAATGGGCTCATCAATATAATTTTAGTGTTTATCCATTTACATTTCGACAAGATCTATTTTCTAGTAATAGTTTTGAAGAACTTGTGAAATATTTTTGGCATACAGTACAAGTGGATGGTTTTATAACTGATCATCCAAATGTAATTCTTTAACTATTGCAGAGAAGTGAAACATCTACTAGTTCAATTGCTGTCTTACACGTGTTTTTATCAATAATTACATTCCTTTTTAATATCATTAGAATATCAGAACTGTGTTTTTGATTGTTTTCATAATAAAGAAACTAAAATTTAATGTGAGCAATAATAAATATTCGCTCTAAAAATGAAAGAGAATGAGATTGATGTTATACATATAAAATCACTTACTTGTCATACTTCGTCGGCAAGTAACTTAATTTATTTCTTCTTAATCTACTCCTTTTGCAAAACACTATTTACAAGAAGTTTTGAAGTATATGGATGAAATTGTAGTCCATCTCTCAATTTTTTATTCAGCGTAGCGGTCGAAGGAGTCGCACCACTCCGAAAACTGGGTTGGTTCTCCCGGAGTTTTAAATTGTTCCTTCCGAAAAGAAAATCTATATGTAACACTGCTCTTCTCGCCTTCTACAGACGTGGCAAATACTTTAGTATTGTCGCTTCATTCTCATGGACAATAACAAACATGCGTGCAAGATTAGTATGAAACAGAATTAAATTTAAAATAAAATGAAATAGCTGTCTTTTGTCTGTCTTTCCCAATGACTATTAGGTTTTATGATTATCATCTTTCATCATCGTGCTTCGCATTTTAATTCCGCATTCAATACGCTAATAGATTTTTATTTTCATAAACGAAATGCATAGATGACAACAGCAATTTAGGATAGTATTCATAGCTATTTTGATTTCGAATGAGAATATACCCATATAAGCTGGTAGAACATTTTTTTTTCTTGCATCTATTGATGGGGATTATGGATGTACCTTATCGATAACATTAATCTACCAATTTTCAATAGAAAGTTTACATTTATTATGAATCGAAGAGTTCAATATTTATCAAATAATTTTGTTTTACTTGATGTTCTTTGATATTAATTTAACCTTGTTATTCAATTTCGAATTGCTGTAATATAATGTCATCAATCATTGTTGAACTTGAATAAAAAAAAACAAATATTCTTTCTCACTTTTTCTATTATGAAATGAGT
>CAJNOL010000437.1:0-17182 GCA_905250125.1 Rotaria sordida
CGATGCATTTGTTTCTTTTTATTCTATACACAGATTACATTCTCTTGCTAAAACGTATTTTCATATATCAGTAGGACTTGTTGACATAAAATGATCCAACACGTACAGCTTCATATATACTACGTATGTCTGTTGGAATGTAGATTAATATATAATGATAATCATATAATAAAATACATTATAATAACCATTAGATATAAATAATATTCATGAAGTTGTAAGTGCTTGATCATTTGATTTCAGTTTAGAATAATTTAATTCAATAAATTACGAAGTGTAAATAATTTAATTTATGTATTAAATGGAATGGAAAGTAGGTATACATTATCACCCCTACTAGCGTGATATTATGGCATGCTGCCTGAATTTTTATATGGTTCTTAGTAAAGCTTTAGCAAAAGTTGATAAATGATAGAGAATCAGAATATAGCGATTAAAGGAGTCGTGTCTCTGTGAGTCTGTTGAAGCAAATTTTTGGTGAAGTTTTGGGATTCATTTAGCCGTTTATCGATGGCTTCTCGAAGGTTGTCAGATATATAAGAAGATGCCATTGAAAAAGTGTCACTCCACAAGACATCAGTGTTCGTTCGATTAGATTTTATGATTATAGTTTATACAAACTACTCTTACACCAGTTTGAAGAGAATTGAAAGCAGAATCGTTTTAGAAAAAGACCCGATCTCAACAATGAAACATATATAAGATATTTACATAATACTCAGACTGCTATTCTTTATACGTCACCAGTTATTATAATCATTAGACAAAAATCATGAATCAGGAATGATTTGTGTTTGTTAAGAACGAATAGTATGCAAACATGCTGCTTACCTTTTTCAACCAAGACAAAAACAAAAATCAGCTTATGATAAGACATGCCTCTCTTATCTCTTTTATTTGTATCTCTTCACGCATGATAAATCAAACACGGCTATATGCTTTAGTTACAATTATATCACATGAACGATAAAAAATCAAAAACAACAGAACATATTGACGGATATGAAATTTTCGATCTCGTGCAGAGTTGATGACAATTACATCATTTGAAAGATTATGAAAAACTAAGTATGGGGTACCGATTCTCAAAAAATGGATACTCCATAGCTTCCAGCAGGTTTTCTTTAATATATTTCCGATTAAGAATAACAGTTATTTCTTTTCTCTCTAAAAATCGTCATTTTTCTTTCTGTCATTGTCTTTCTCTTGTTTTTTCCTTGCTCATGCGCAAGCAGTCACATGTACAGTTGCTCACATACTATTTACACATATATATATATATATATAGGTAAGAGCAAAAATATGATTTTGACCATAATATTGACATCGTGGTACACATTGCTCATAAAAGCTGATAGTAAAAGTACTATCAATTAACTATTTAAAAATATCAAAAGACTAATCTACATAATCATCATAAGAATATAAATTGTTATTCGAAGTTCAAATACTCAAAATCAAACTTTTATTGTCGAAAGTTATGTCAGATGACTATTCTCGTTGGCCGTTTTTTTTTGGTCAAAAAGAAAGTTGCTTCTCTCACTCTTATTCTATACATAAGTAAAATCAATAAAAACATTATTCAAAATATTTATGTACATAATTGATGTTTTTATTTTTATTTCTTCATTTTCTATTAATCATTGGCATTGTTGCGTCAATTAGATGAAAAATTAGCGAAGACTAACATCACATGTATTCTTCAATATAGACAACATTAATGAAATCTTGTTTTCTTC
This sequence comes from Rotaria sordida, assembly GCA_905250125.1. Lineage (NCBI taxonomy): Eukaryota > Metazoa > Rotifera > Eurotatoria > Philodinida > Philodinidae > Rotaria > Rotaria sordida. The sequence goes on from CAJNOL010000437.1 coordinate 1,740, forward strand.
TCTTGCAAAAAGCTGATAAATGGTTTAGCTTAAACAAGCGGGAACACTGCACCATAACTGATTCAGAGAAAGAACTGAATTTTTACAATAACTTATCTATATTAAGATCTAAATTACATAGACACAACGAAACGGTCCATATACGGCTGTCCACGTGGTATGTTGTACTATCAATGACAGTATCTAGCAAAGTTACGTGGAAATACAAATAGCTGTGTCCATCGACTACTGTACGACTATGGCTTCGTTAGATCCCTTAATAATAGACAGGCAAAGTCTGAAGAAGTAAAAGATATAGCCCATAATCAGTAACATTTTCAATAGATACAATTATATAACAGTCTTATTTGATATCTGAGTATGTAACAAAAGTACTTTGAACAAATACTTCTTATAACCATAAACAGACATTAGTTATATGTTCCTACGTGACAATAAAAATTAGTAGCTCATTATATTTTGATGTTGAACGCAATTTAAAAAAAAACTCTATCTTTATTGTTTTCTTATTCTTGTCTGGTTCCGCTGTGATTTACTCCATAACGCAATAATATCGATAAGAACAATCCGATATGATGAAATGCAGACCATCACCTCAATACTATACACATCCACAATGCAGCTTTCATCTTCGCCCAAATTTATGAAACAAAATTTTAAACATCAGACAAATGAAAATTTTAAAAAAATGTTTGTAAAATCGACACAGCAGGTTGTTTAATGGTTTAAGGGCAGCTGCGATAAGAATTACAAGATTCGGAATTTTTCTTCCAAAACCCTTAATATCTACCATATTACATTTTCAATGACTTTCGCATTGCTTAGTATAGATCATTGGGTACGTCGAGGACACTTCCCAGAATTATACACCATTTTCCATATTGTCGTGTACGCTTTATTACATAATCCTTCTTTTGTCAAATAAATCTAGGTTACATGTAGTTATGATTATTGATGACAACTATTAAAATATCATATTCTTCTTTCGATTAAAATTAAATGCTTTAAAAAAAACTTTGAAATATAAAAACCTGCAATGTTCAAGTTGATCTATATTAACTAAATAAAATGTGAGAACTCAAATTTTTGGCTTGACTAGCTTGATTTTAGAATATTTCAAAATAGTTTCCAATATATCATCCGATACAGAATTGAATGGATTATAACATAAAAGTTATTATATTATTAGTAATCGTCTTGCAACATGAACTTTTCGGATGTGGATGAAAAGAAAATACATACCCATACCCGTACGCACGTCCCACACCAGATACGAGAAAAAGAAGATAAAAGAAGAGAATATACATGAATGATAACAGGATCTAATGCTATAGTGTAGTTTTACACAAAAAAAAGAACAGTTCTTATCGAAATTTTATTATTATGAAATTAGTTGAAGAGTAATCGTATAGCACAGAAAAATAGAGCATCGTTTTCTCTATCCCAACATAAAAAAAAGAAAATTTCTTCAAGGTTTCTATAGAGAACTAAAGTGATGACATCACTACTTTTGGATTGCCTTAAGTATATTATATTGTATATAAAATAAATGCAAAGATCTATAATCTTAAATCAGCAGATGTTGATCCTGAGGATTTTACAATTGATAATGTTCCTAATGCATCAAATGGTGCTCCATATATAGAACCATTCATCCACCCACCTTTTTTCGAAGCACTTAAATAATTTTCAAGATGATTAAGATGATAATCAAATCCTTGTTCTGTATCTATCCGTGGTAATGGTATATGATTAAATCTATAATCCCAAACACTTGCATATTGAAAACGATATGATCCAAAAGCAAACATTGTTCCAATAATCGATCCTACTAAAATATCATACCAATGATGATAATGATCAATTGTTAATGATAATGCAATAAGAACAGCACCGAGTAATGGTGCATAAAAAAGTGCAAATTTCCAATATTGTGGACGATAATTAGAAAAAATTTTTAATTTACCATTAAGATATAATGAACAATAAACAAGACCAGCAAAAGCTGCTGTCGAATGACCTGATGGCATTGATTCAAGAGCATCATTAATTTGTTTTTCATCACCTGTACATATTGAACGATCAAACATAATACCATCAAAACCATTGCCTGTACCATAACTTGATGCATTAATATTAGGTTTACAAACAGAAAAAAAATGTGGTCTTAAACCACCAATAAGCCATTTAATAAATACTTGAAAAACTGCAGCTGATATAAGAGAAAAAAGAAGACCCATTATTGCTGTATTAGCATCATTAAAACTACGAAGACGTATTTGCATTAATATTATAAATATAAATGGAATAATAAATGCTAAAAATGCAGCTAACCATATTGGAATAATATCTTTACGAAATGGATAACTAAATTCTGGATTAACTATTTCACCATTAGAAAAATAAACAGGAAAAACACGATTAGGTATTGGTCGAAGATAATAAACACCAAGACCAACAGCTCCTAAAATAGCCATTAAAAGATAATCCATCCAAAATGTACAAAAATAAATTTTAAACGTCATTGGCCTATTTTGAGATTTGTTTGAATCATTTTGAGGATTATTAATATCAGTTTGTTCCATAACAATAACTGCATCCCGAGTTCTATTCATTATTTCTTATGTTGCAAAAGATGAGTTAACAAGTAAAACAGAAATGTGTGTGATGTGGGTGACACAGTCGAAAAGAAAAAGAACATGAAATAAAAAACAACATTTCGATGTTCGCCATTGAATGAGAACGACAAAATGTGACCGTTTGTTCTTTTTCTTCTTCTTTTTTTTTCTTCTGATCAACACTATAGTATTGAAAAGTTGCGTAGTAGAAATATTGTAAATGACAAGATGTTACTTGTTGACTTGAAGATTAAAAGTTACATTTTGATCTATCTATTATAGCATCAATGAAACACAAGATAAGATTGTAATGAAAAAAAAACAGCTAATGAAATTTTAAAAAAGTTTAGCAAAAATTTTTCTATTTTATAGTTAAATATAGTTTCATAAACGGTATAAATTGAATTTATTTACGATTAATATCGTTCAATGAAATTTTGTCATCATTTTTTGAAGCATTTACCAAAAAACAAAACACATAATTGATCTACTTAATCTTTGAATATTATTGATATTTATTCTTGTCTTATTCTGTTTTAAACCAGCAGTTTAAACTGATGTCATATCACGAATAAGAATTCGAAGTTCGATACAGTACAATTACAAGTTAACATATTAAGAGTGACAATTTAACTGAAAAATAAGTGGAATTTACAAGCAAAACGATTAGAAATAAATCAAATTCATACAACAACACCTTAATAAGATTCACTATTATGTAATCAAAGTCACAATATATTTGTATTCTCAATGATAAAGCAAATAGTGTATTGTGTTACATATTAACGTTACGTATATTCAAGATATCGACAGATGCTGAAATAGTTGTCTATACATTTCTCGATATGATATTGAACTGAAAATTGCTCTTTAACAAATGAAATAAAAGAGTCAACACATGATATGCATAATCATATTATTTATCGATAAGAAAAAAAAAATGAGTGGAAATAGTTATCGAATTGTTGTAATACATCAAGAAATAATTGAAAACAAAATCTATTCGATTAAATTTTACTAGATAAAACAATATGATGATTAATATAATGCTGCTTCAACATAAGACTATACTTTTATTGAACTATGTTTTTGTATTTAATTTATCAAGAATTGAAATACTCAATGTTCTATTTAAAGTTGAACAAGCAAGAAATACATTTTGTAATGGTTACCAACGATCATCTAACAACAATAATAATTATACCTAAACAAGTTAATATTTTAACTCATGAAATAATTTCCATACAATGGTTTTTATATATTTCAATTAATTAGTATTCAATTACTTCGTAATAGGAAGTTAGTTAAAATTTATACACATATTAGGAACAACAAAATCGTCTCAATAAAAAAAGCAAAGAAAAAAACAACAAACTAATAAAATTCACTTAATTAATGATAAAAAGTAATTAATTGTTTCATGGATTAAACGTATATAAGATTGTATCAATTTTTATTTTTATCCTCATCCGAAAGAAATAATTGTTCTAGATAAAAGATAATCACTTTACTATCGTATAACAATGTTATTAATCGAAGTGATTTTACTCAAGGTATGTATTAATTTTTTTTTTAACAAGTAAACAAATGTATGTGGAAGTGTTTATTATTACATCATGAATTTATATTTACAAGTACATCACCTGAACAAAAAAGACGTATTGTTATGAAATATCAAAAATGTAGAGAAATAATTATTGTAACAAGTGATGAAAAAAAATGATACACAGACATTCAAATGTACTAATCTTAGTATTACTATGTAATCAGGTTTTGATGCATCAAAAGAAGCTGGTTATATAACTTTAATGAATAATAATTTTGTTATATATTATAGAAACGATTGAAACAGGTTAATAATTAAGTAATCACTTTTCAAAAGAAATGGTGATTTATTCATTACTTGGAGATGAGAAGAATTTTAATTATGTAATAGATTCGAGCAAACATTACGTATTCTGAATGAAACTCATAGAAGTAAAAGTATCAAACCTTATTTCTTATCTATAGAATAATCAAATCATTAATGCTTCCATTCACGTTTCTCTGCATATAATCAACTGATTACAAACTCTTTAAATTTTTAAAAATAAATCAATAAATTGGAACGAATAAAATATAGTATATACATTGAATAGTGATTTACATGATGATATTACTTCGCACCCTAATAATTCAATTTATTACTCGAATTTCATACAAAAAATTCTTTTGGTTTTAACAGTCGAAACAAAAATCGCAAGAGTAAAAATTGAAAGCGACTTGTTTTTTTGTCGTTCATACTTGACAGTAAGTTTGTCTTATCTACTAATATATTTCATGAGTATGACTTCGAAATTTTGATAATGACACTTCATTACAAATTTTTATGATATTGAATATTATATTAAATAAAATCGACGTGATACTGACAATATATTGATATCGTTCACGTATATTATAAATTTCGAACATGGTAAAACCCTTAGTTTTTAAATAATACTTATCAATATTTGTTAAAACAATTTGTCATTGCGAGGTTCTTGATCGGCTGTTTTATGTGTTTTCATTAACACTTAACTTGATATTTCTTTGACATTATCATTTTTTCAAACAACAATATTTTGCATGCTCAATGGTAAATTATTTACGTGTGTGTTAGTACTTTTGTTTTTATTTATTTGTATGATTACATAAACCAGAGCTTAAGTATCGGTTTCTAATCACTCTCGTGCTTTACAATTCTTTAGAGAAAACTATGTTCAAAAAGCAGTAACAGTGCATTAGTTCATTAGAGGTATGGCACAAAAATGATTGGAATGATCATCAATGATGCAGAAGTAGTGCCTAGGTAGAGTATCGAAACTCTACAATCTGACTCAAGAGTTTTAGGGCGATGCCATTTCTACAGTCAGGTCTTAATGGTAAATTTTTTCTTAGAGATATAATGACTAAATCTTATATAATTTTCGATGGATTTATGTCATTAACAATGGTACCTAAAAAAGATATTATGCATATCGTTCAACAATATGTCGCAGTGAATTTCACATTTATTAAATTTAAAATTCGTCTTTCATACTTATAAATTAATTGGAAATATTGAAAGTTTTTAACGTGTTAACAAAAGTTACATATTTTGCATCGATTTTTTTTATATATCATCCATTTGATCTTGTCATAATTGGAACTTATGATTAGTTGTCAAAATAATTGCAACAATATTAACGTGTATTGTTATTACACAAGTGTTATTTCTTCAGTATTAATTTAAAATAAAAAGAAATATTTTTATGATATATTTTACGAGTATTTGACTTTTGTTTATTTATGATTATGATGAATGAAATCACAAAAATTTTATTTGACACAAAAACCAGATTATTGGTTAGAACATATTGGTTAGTATTCGTTCTCTTGTTGTTGTTTTGTATTGTTTTTCGTAGTTTAAATAGTTTACTTGTGAATGTTGATAAGAAAATAAAAGGAAACACTTAACAATTGTTTATCTCAGTAAACAAAATAAACGAAGCAACTATTTTTTTTACGTTTTTTTTCATACTATCATTGTTTAATTTCATATTTATACTGCAGATACATATTTTATTATAAAATCTACTCTTCGATTTTTATCTTTAGAGAGCAAAGATTTATTGAGATAATTGTAGATTTGTTTTATATAATTATATATGATTGAAACCTAAATTCGTTGTTATGACTGTCTCGCTATCATTATTAACTTCGTTCCAATTCTTAGATAATAGTTTAGTGTCTTTTAACAATAGATTGAAGATGAAAAAATTTCTGTTTGAGTTTTCATATTGTATAAAAGAAAATCACACAATACGAGGCAATGATCGTATACTATGACGTACATCAACAATAAACTCAAACGAAGATTACAATAGGATTTCCAAAATAAACTAACCATACTTCAGTCGATTTGACTGTATTTTCTTTTTCACATGACATGAAAAAAAAGGGATTTTCATTCGATGATCCCAATGATAATTGTTGTTCACAATGAAAACTGTAGAATGACTAACATATGCATGTTATGTTCTCACTGATACCACAGTCTAGTATACGATACAAGAACTGAGACAGAAATGTTTTCATGTACAACCTTATGACTAAAAGGCACCAAACTATAATTTAACAGTTTAAATGAAGTTCATAATGGTAGTGAGGCAGTCACAACATTAAATTTTGATATCAACCACAAGTTTTAATACATAAAACAAAAGTCAAAACTGTCTTTGAATTACTATAACATAAAATGTAGAAAATCTTATAGTAGCAAAGCTATTGTTAAGTCAATCAAAAACAGTAAACTTCATTACTATGATGTGTTGTTGTGTCAATTTTGACTGATATTGTTCATTGAAGAATAAGAGAAATATACACGAAAGAAAAGCAATCATTCATTACAAGATGAGCGAATTTTATTCAATGATGATCATCAATAGACATGTGCAAGTGCATAATGAAAAAAAAAGTATTACAATTGGTTTATTTTCTTAATTGATAAAAAATTCTTTTTTTTTAAATTTTCTGTAAATGCGAACAAAAATGATATCTGATATCTTTCTAATTGAATTCATTATTTTAATTTTCATTAAATATATATCTTCGAACTATTTTTTTTAATATTCATTCAATAGTAACACAACTTTTCGTGACAATTGTCAAAGTTGATTCTTCTTCAATTGCAATCTTATTAACCTTTATTTATATTCGCAGTTATGTTGATCTTATCTATCAACAATGACATCGAAACACAAAGGATTAATTCTCTATTTTTCTTATCTACAATACACGTAACAGTGACATATACATATATATGTATATGTTTGTCACTGTTCTTGATATATGTTAATTTAACTAAGATGTCGATGGCATTAAGCAGTAGAAAAGAATTTAAATATACAGAACTGATAATAATGTTTTCTTTTTAAAAATCAAATTGATCATCAGCAAATATACTTTTGAATTTCTATTTATTCTAAATGTTATAATTGCGAATTGCACTCCTTCAAAATGTCAAAGTGAAGATGAATTTATCTCAATCAATATGAATACTTTACACTATTTATTTCCCTTGATAATTTGATAATGATAGTAAAATGATTTGTCATGAAATACATCTATCAATTTTGATAGATTGAATATTTAGAAGTTTTCATTCATCTATCTGACCTCGATAGTTTGCTATGTCAACAGACATTAAATTTATCAGTCGATTAACACGATTAATTATTAAAATTTTTGTTTTAAGATTAGTAGACTTTCAAGGAAAAAAAACCATTATCGTACATAACATATAAATTCTCGTTTAGTTTTTTTTTATTTATTATCGAAAAAAAAAAAATTTGAAAAACTGTTTAAAATCATTAACATTAATATCAGTATATTTTCTTTATAATCATTATTATTATTATCTCTGTGTGCAATGATTTTTTTAAAAGACCAAAAACAAGCTGATATTGAAAACGAATTTCATACACAAACTCATCTGAAAATCAAAACAAAACAAAAATGCATTACAAAACAAACAAACACACACACACACATATTTATATATATATATATATATAAAACATAGTAAATAATATTAAGAAGTAATTCATATATTTGTTCACAACGTACATTCGGACAGAGCATTTGGTGAATAAAGGAAATGAGACTAACGAAAGACTTTACGATACAAAGTAATATGAAATATTATACTTGAAATTGGAATGTAGATGTTAAATATATATTTTAAATAATCACAATCTGGTTACAATTATATCAGGATCATCCGAACTATCACTATATGTGACAGGATGAATTGATTGTTCTTGATAAGAAATAACCAATGGTGATTGCTCACGTTTTATTTTTGTTGATTTTGATTTTGAAGAACCTGGATCAGATCGTCGACTAATTGAATAATCTAATTTAATAAAATAAAAAATAAATTTTTTCATTGTAGATTTTACAAAATAAAAGACTATATCTTTTTACCATGATATCTTATAAATGGTGGTTTATTTACTGATTCACGAGGACTTCCATGAATATTTTGATTACTACTAAATGCTGGTGGTTTAAGTCGCCAACGATTAAATCCATTTGATTGTGATTTAAAAGTATTTGTTGAAGAAGAAGCATATGAAATTCTTTTAGATTTTTTGTTATCTAATTGAATATAACCTAAATCACAATATGATTTAAATAAGTGTAGACTAGTATCAAAAAATCGAGAATCATTCGAAAATATAATTTGATAATTTTGTCGATCATTATATAAAATATTTGATGGATCAATTGTTTCTTCATTCAGTGGTATGGTTGGCACTGTAGTTGAAGATGATATTGAATTAGTACTAGCTGAATATTTTAAAGACATTATTATAAGAATTTAATAATTATTTTTTTTCTCATTGAAAAAAAAACAACTATAATATATACATGTAAGAATATCTACATCTGATAATGACGAATAACTGATGAAAGTTGTGTTTTATTTTTTGTTCTGTCTGTCTGTCTCTCTCACTTTCTTGTTTTTCTCATAAATATGATATATGCCATGCACCTATGATTTGACAGGTACACCAGATGACGCTAATTGACAATGTAGAAGTCTCTTTGTTTAAGATATAAAGAATAATGATAACGACTTTTTCAATGAATGAAGATAAAAGGAATATTTATTGCAAGTACTTGAAGCTTTACAGAATAGTTGATCAAATTGTATAACAACATATCGAATTAATCGGTAAAAAGTCGTTTTTTTTCTGTTAATTTTAAAAAGACAATTTAATATTGATTTATTGTTTAAAATTTTTAAACAAGTGAAATTTTGTTCGAAAAAAACAAGATTTCAAATTTAAAGACATACTTTCATTGAGTTTTTATTCTATGAAATTGATGTACATATGGAAATCAAGTATCAATGTAGAGATTCTAAATAATATTAAGACACATTTTAAACTTGAAAAATTGTCTTCAATTCTATCAATATAATTATCAGCAATTTTTACTTGGATAAATTATCTATATCCATTCTTCAATTATTTATGAAGTCGTTGAATTAAAAACATTACCTTCAATAAAATTTAAACACCTTTACAAAAGAATTTATCTTCAAAGTTCAATAAAAAAAAGATTTTACTGTAAATATTATTCATTCGAAATAAAACTCTATCTTAATGAAATATTGAAAATATCAAAAATATTAAATATTTTAATTTAATATTCATCTAAATTCTATATAATTCATATTTGATTTACTAATAACTATTTCATGCTTAAAATGACCGTATCAATGATCAATAAATATTTCTTGACAATCCATATTATTAATAAAGGTACAACTAAAAATTCATTTTGTTTAAGACCTTCATCATAATTGACATAATTTCCAAAAACAAAAACAACGAAACTTGAATTTACATGGAATAACAGATATATCCATTTTAAAATAATCAAAATATTTTTTTTTTTTGTCAAACAAAAAAAAAACGAAAATTTCCATAGCAGACAAAAACTACTCATCAAACGGTCAAGTTGTTTTGGTCAATATATAATCATTATGCAATTGGCACTATAGATGTGTGTATATGACACAATCCTCTTTTTTTTCTTTTTCATCATATATATATATACAAGATGGTTGTTGTTTAATTTACTACTATAGAATAACTAGTATTCATTTTCACTCTTGGTCACTTTTTCTCATTCTTGTTTTGATTTACTTTCAAGTTCAAAATGATACCTATACAACAACATATACTAGTCTAGTATAGCAGACATTAGTTAGACTTCCTACGTCTCTTTTGATTATGTCATATGACACAATAACAATAACGTTAGAATTCATTTTCGACTCTTCTCTTTTTACACATAAATACCTCCAGTCACCATCGTATTTCATTATTTGGACATCTATTTATATATGTATATATTTATATGTTCAACGTATACATGTATATATAGATGCTTACTACACTAATGATGATCATCAACTCGAATATATGTCATAGTCGATGTTGTCGTCGTCGTCGTCGTCGTCTTTTGTTTTTTGATTGAAATAAATCTGTTAACACTTTTCGCACTTTTCTCGTACGAATCAACGAATATATAGGTTTGTCGCTAAATGATGTCTAAGCTTTTTACGCGTCTGTTGCTCTTGTTTTTTTCTTTTCAATCGTTTAAGCTATTTGAATGATGACACGAATAGTGTGTCGTCATAAAATGAAATACAATAGTAAAATGAACAACAATAATAATCGTGTGTTGTTGTCGTCATTAAGCTTGTCGTATTCATTTGTGGATATAACATAATGAAAAATTTTATCCTATTTGTTTCTTTTTACTTTAATACCTAAAATGCTTTTATATTTTTGAGCTTTTGAAAGTTTTTATTGTTAATAATGAAATATAGTCCGATAAAGTTGAATCATTTTAATCATGATATGTAATTTTATGCAGAGACCATACTGATGAAATCGATTATACAAATATAATCATTTAAATTTACATTTTTTTTTCTCTTTTTCTTACTTGTCTTGATAACGAGAAGTTAGTGATTAACGGTTTTTGTTATTTCTCATCGGTATAACTATGACTTCCGCTCACTCTAGAAGACTTAGTCGTCATTGACATCATAAGAAAGTTGATGACGCCATATATACACTATGGTAAGCATACCGAATCAATGATTGAACCTGTTCTCTTCTCTTTCTCTAGAGAAAGAGAAGAGCAAGAAAAAAAGGAGAAGAATAGAGAGAAATTTCATCTCTTTCTTTCTTTCTCATTTTTCATAACATATCATACACAAAAAAAAACACATATATTTATACATTATTGTATAGTATTATCCATCGTGTTGTCATCTATCTATCTATCTATTTATCTATCTATTAATCACATATATACAATTGATTTCTCTAATAAAACAAATATGAAGTAAGTTTTGTTTTGTTTTGTTTTTTTCTTTTTTTACAATATTTTTCAGTTTAATCTATCAAATGGGCGTATGCCTATTATTTACTAAAGAACATATTCATCCGATAGTTTTTTTTTCATTTCACACATTGTATTGCGTTTAGTTTGAAATGTAATCACATGTACTTCAATGATTCCTTTCTTTTAAACATCTATGTATATTCGTCAACCGATAATTGATCTCTAAAGTATATATATACACAGCTTGATATTTCGCGTTCACATCTCTTCTTATCGTTTCTGCTAAGATGATCGCACATAATAGAATATTAGACTACCTACCTATCGAACTACCTTGATCAATATATCGCATCTAATTTGTTTTTTTTTTTCATTTTAAAAAATACATTTTAATACATTTTAATACATGATACAAACTATGAGAGATGTATGTGTCAAGGTTCTTCCTCACTGATTCGAAAATAATTTATGAACAAGACTATTCATATGACGGGTGATTGTACTGATAACAAAACGAATTCAATGACGCAAGTACGTGCCAAGATTCATAAAAGTCAAATCTCTTCATGATTAACCTTGAATAACTAAATCGCATGTTTCTCATATTGCCACTAAATGATCATTATTCGTTTTTTATATAATTGCTTTTTTTTTTCTACTTGACTATACATGAACAATCATCATTAGACTTGCATTTTTCCTTCTTCTCTTAGTGTCTCTCGTTATTTTTCTTTCGTATTTCTTCATTTACTGCATTAATCAAAAGATCTCTCTTGTCGTTGTCGTCTATTATCATCAATGTTGTCAACGAGCTTTTAACTTTGAAAACGAATGGACCATATGGGCGGTAGGAGACATAGACCCGAAGGCGGTCAATATGTGACGAATACCAGATAAAATTGACCTTTTTACAATATATAGACGGTGAGAGAATATATAAGACGATTAGGAAGTACGATGACAATCTGTTTTCTTTTGCATAAAATCAAGACAAAAAAAGAAAACTACTTGTCTTTTTATCCCGCCTTTGAGCATCTATAATAAATACAAAGTAAGAGCTTAAATTCGTTAAAAAGGCCATGAACATATTATTTTATTCAAATGTATATTTATATTGGAAAAGAACACAAAAAAAAAAGTTTTCTTTTTCCTTTGTTCTTTTTGAAATCAAATTATCGTTTATTTTTATTTTATTTTTTTTCTTTATTATATTCATAGTATACTTTTTTTTTGTTCTTTTTTTGACGTGTATACTTACCTTCTTTTTTAAGGCATCTTGTATAGCATAATTCACTTTAATGATTATGCATTTCGCTGTCTGTCTTTTTTTTTCTCAATTTTTGATTGAATAGTGATGATGATGATGATGATGATGATGCAATCAGTTCTTTCTCTCTTGCGAATACACACTTTTGGTTATAATGGCGCAGCAGGCAGTATGTCATTTTACTACCTGTATATGTTTCTTGGAGTTGAGTTAAGTTTTTCTTGTTCTTGTAACATCTTATGAGAAATGATACATTCTATCAAGGGAAATAGTATGAGTTCAACATTGGGATTTGCACTGATTCCGGCTAATGTATCTCTTGTTGATGATGAATATAAGAATGTATGATATGAGTAGCATATAAGGATATGTAACTTATATTTTACATTATTTTTTCGTAGTAATAAGAAAAAAAAGAAGTTTGTAGAGATTTGTTAAAATTAAGACGAAAGGTACTATGTTGAATGATATGATTAGAGACGAACGATAGGCAGAAGAGAGAGAGAGAGAAGAAAAGCCATCTTGTTAACCTTGTTGTTCGTATTAGTACTAAGACGAATTGAAATTGGACACTCGGCATGTGTATTCGAAAGTATGGACAAACAAGAAAAAAAGAAAATATAAAACGATTCACCTTGACCCTGACATTTGCAGTTCTTCCTCATTTGTTGTAAAAGAGACAATTGATACTACTAATATTTGAAAACAAAAATTCTTTTTTTTTTAATACTCAAAGAAGAAAAAAAAACGATTGACTAAATATCATTTGCCTGTCAGACGTCGCGACAATGATGATAATAGTTGTTCTATTGATCAGTAGTATGCCACTATTTTTAATATAGAAATTGGACACGCCTTATGTTTAATTGCAATGTCTCTATTCGTTTCTTTAGTATTTGTTTTTCTTTTTTGTCTTGTTTAATTTTATATGCCAATATGTTGATTGGTAATTATAATAAAAGTCTAGTCAAGATTTTCTTTTCATCTTTATTTAGATGATTAAATATATGAAAATTCATACAAGATTGAAAATGATTTTAATGATTTATTTTATTTTTGCTATTAAATCTATTGATGCTAGTACTCAAGGTATATATGAGATTTTTTTTCTGTGTTAATAAGTGGTTTTTTTTGTGATTATTCCTATATTTATAGTATGTAATGGTCCATTGGGTATGATTAGTGGTGAAATACGTGATTGGCAAATCACAGCATCATCAACACTTTGGGATACTGATTGTCATGAAAAAAATGCTCGACTGTATCAACCATCAAATCGTGCATGGTGTGCACGACATAAATCAGATTCAGAGTGGTTACAAATTGATTTGGGTATTGCAGCTAAAGTTAGTTGAAAAGTTTATTTTAAATCATAAATTATGAAACAAGAAAAAAGCGTTTTTTTTTTTGTAGATATCAGGTGTATTAACTCAAGGTCGAGCTAATAAAGAAGAATATGTTATGTCGTTTATGGTATCATATAGTACTGATGCTTTTCGATGGCAATACCTTGTTGATCGATATGGAAATCAAAAAGTATGATATATTAATGAAAAAATAAAGATTTATTTTGAAATGATAGAAAATAAAAAGACATGAACGTTATTTCTTTTATTAATATCTGTAATTGAGATAGAATTTTTCTGTTTTCTTTTTATTAGTTGATTGAAATGGTTGTCAGTACAGTAGTCTATTGGCTTCGATTTGATTTGAGTGGACTATAGAGCCCATCGGGTTCAAAATTTTCGGATCCGGATTCGACATGCTCTAGTAAACTACATGTAACAATTTTTCTTTAATGAACAAAATATAAATTCAGATGGTTGCTAATTCTAAAGTCGACATTAAACTTTAAATTACTGAATTAAAAATCGATTAAGTCAAGAACGACGTCTCTGGATGATCTTAAATTTTTAATAGTAGCAACAAGGACAAGGGAATATTAATTCATTAAAAACTGAAGGGAGTTCGTAGTAGGTCATTAAGGTAATAAAAAGAATAATTTTTGGAAAGAACAACTTGAATTTTTTATCGATGAAGTCAGTTTTTCATTTATACATATATGACTTACTTAGGAAGTATATATCACTGAATTATTGTACAAGTTTGCTATAGTGATCTACAACCTTGGAAGTATAAAAAAAATGAATACTCAAACGTTGTTTATTATTGAAAGACAATCATTCTCCTTTGTAAGCCATCTATGAAAAATAGGCCAATAATTCTATAGTATGTAATTTCAAGCGATTGCTTTTAAATATGATCTTTTTTGAGACTGTGATGAGTTAGAAGAGGAATACTTCATAAAATACGACAACCTAAATTCAAGGTCTTTAATAGACATATCGTGAATACCAAAATTATTCAACCAAGATTTATTTCATAATTCTTTTCTGTTGCTGTAAGCGTCAGAAAGAATTCAAATAGTGATTCCAATAGAGGAAATTGTTTCTAAAAGGCATCTAAGGAAATAAAAATTATTATCAGGTTTCAAAAAACAAAAACTTCAGCAAAATCAAAAGGCTAGTTTTTTAATATCTTGAATGGGTAAATATAATTTTGTTTAGACTACATAGAATAATAAAGTAAACAGTTCTCTACAAAATAAGACATTACCGAGTTCT